>OZ037781.1:35910066-35960066 GCA_964035525.1 Porites cylindrica
CAATTTCATAACGATCGCTGGATTTTGACTAAGGTCTGCTTTGTTCACCGGAATGCAAGAAAGAACTATACACTATACACTATGTATTTTGCTGATGTTGTTAAGTTTTTTTTCAGACTGAATAGTGTGTAATCTAACAAGTATTTTTTGTTGCAGCCAGAAATTGTACGATGTTGTTCACCCGTCGTGGCTTATAAAGTGTCTGGTAAGTAGAAAACGTTCGGCAACACCGCCACCAAATTATCACATATGTCACTGTGGTCTGACATTTATGACTTTTCACTTTGTTTCTTGATTTCTCTATACGTTGCTTGACCAATGGAAACCAATGATTCTTTGATACCAATAAAAACTCAGTAGATGTCGACCTCTACGTGACTGTAGATTATAGCGTATTGCTTTAAAGATGTTCTTTGTAGGGTTAGCAGGAGGAAAACCGGTGTGGACTGAATGTCACCTTTTTGTGACTTTGTCTCTTTTGGAGGTAAACTAACATGAAAATTTCGAAGAAACGCTTTCTTCGTTAAATTGACTCTTCTCTTCGGTTGTTGTTGTTGTTGTTTATTAATAACGAGAAAATGTGGACGGTTTAGACCATAGTGACTATTCTCCAAATTTTGGTGCATATAAATCGTGACCGGTCGTTTCGCCATCCCTTTTGCGAACTAAACAAATAATGATTTAGAGGTAGCACATCTACAAAGCGGTTCTTCGTCTACCTGATCCTTGGTCGAATTGGAATTTGAAAATGTTGGTTTTTGAGGAGAGGGGAAAACCGGAGTATCCGGAGAAAAACCTCTCGGAGCAAACGAGAGAACCAACAACTAAGACCCTGTTTACATGGAGTGGGGGACCCAGGTTTAGTGGGGTAGGTTTCTTTTGTTTTGTGTCCCCCAAAACGAGCGCTGCGCATGTATAGACATCGTTCTATCAGCCATGATAAGAAAAAGTGCGATACGCATGTATAATGTATACCTCGTTTATTATTACTGATCAGGCGAGAGCAGTTAAGGAACTGACCCGACACGTAAGCAAAACAACTTGAGACGTCCGCGAAATGACTCGTAGACGAAACGATCGCAAACCCGTATAAATATTGACTTATTTTAATTTGTTAATGATAGGAATGTGGGCTGCTGAAGGCGTGGCTGCCGAGTGAGATGTTACATTTTTCAGTGCGAACTGCTGATAAATTTGCCGAAGAATATGATTGCTTTGGTGATAGTTACACTCACAATTCCACCCCTGAGTCACTGAAAGAAATTTTCGATAAAGTGCCAACACAGGTGAGGGGACTGTTAAACTTCTGAATGTTAACTTAATATTTTTACCAGGACATCTTCACGCCTCCCCAGCGGCGAAGAGCGAGGAGAAACGGATGTTTTCGCAGGCTACACGCCTTCTTTTCGATTTAAACCTAGAACTAGGGCCTTCTTAATTATTTAATTACAACTTGGTGGCATAATAGTTGCTCTTTCAGTATATAGAAGCAGTAACTATTGTGACCTATACTCACTGGTGCATGTTCAAGTTACTTTTCTAGTTTAACGAACCACCCCCGGGTGGTACTCCCCTACAAAAGTGACGGGGGTGCTCGTCGGAAATTTTTGAGAACACCCCTAAGAGGTACCAGAATCTTGTTTTATGGGCGTGTCAATACAACAACTAATCATACAACTGGCGCTGCAAATTTTAATAGTAATAAAGATAACTTTCGAACAATTTCTTCTTAACGACTCTTTGAAAGTATTGTGATAAATGTTTATCCTTATCAGTCATTTCAGGCTTTAGCACCCTAAGCCGTACCAATCCACAAATTTGAACCCCTGAAAGGTACCCTAAACCCAGCACCCCCGTCACTTTTAGAGGGGAGTACCGCTCCCCGGGACGAAACCGTGCCTGTTTAAGCACCAGTTAAGTCCTAGGGAAGTCCTTTTTCTAGATATCCATTCCGTCTCTTCCATGTTTGGGTGTGTTCCTTTCGGCAAATCCAAATCCCGATTTTTGATCTGGTGAATCCTTTTTGGAAAAGGAAATCCGAAGAATCCAAATCCAGTTTAACGGATTAGTGATCTACGCTGTTCCATTCACAGTGGATCCGAAATTAGTCAGATGATCCAGCGGTATTTCCAGTTGAAGTATTCCCATAGAGGCCGTAGAGTTTCCTCGTTGCTGTTATTTGCCGCAAAACATCTGAAAACACTAGAAGATTGTTCCTGGTACATTAAATATCCATATACTAACCATCTGTCTCTAAAGATTGCTTGAAATCAGAAATAAGTAAAAGTAACAAATCGACTGCTATCTAACTACAAACTCGCTTGTAGACGCGACAGGCACTCGATCGTGTTACATAAAAAAATCCGAGCTATGGAACTGGATCATACTGGCCGACATTCTTTAGATAATTTTCAATTTCAATGCGCTTCTTTCTTTGTCTGTTTTATATGTTCCATCGTCGCTATTCGAATTGCCGACCGCTAAATTCTGCACGGTATAATCGCATAATTTGTCAAAGAGTAGAAAACACGTCATTTTTTGAGAGGCTGTCGTGCATATTGCACGCGTTGGCGAAAGGTTACCAAGGTTACAAATCCAATTTCGGATTTCACGTTCCTTTCGACTGCGAAATCTGGCAAATCTAGGATCAAAAATCCGTTTTTGGATTCGCCGAAAGGAACACAGTACACCCTTTCTGTGTTATTGTAGCACATACCCTGGCAGAATGCTGTTTCTTGCATATGACTAATTTTCATAAAGTTCAGATTTGCAAGGCATTTTCTGGAAAGCATACACAGTGAATTTCACTAGGGTACTGTACTCCCCGCTCCCTTACTTGTTTGCAATGCCTGTGTACTTTGAGCTCTTTGATAAAATACATCACCGTTATGGAAGGCAAGAGTGACATAATTATACTAGTTCGTTAATAACAACCATAGCGTAATAGTTTATTTCCTTTCTTTTAAAGAACAAGACAGTGTCTCTTTCTAAAGAACAAGTATTGGAAATAAAGGAAAACTATTTTCCAGATAATTTGTCTATGGGGTTATTCAGTCATTGCAGGTTAGAATAAATTTAATTTCATTTTACAGCAGTTGCTCGTTAGAATCCTTCAACAATCACATTTCAGTTAGCTTGCGTGGCAGGCGTTCGAAAGGGAAGGGGAAGGGAATTAGGGCGCGAGACCACGCGCGAGGGGGGAGGGAGGAGGGGAACGCCTGCAAGGAAGCCATTGTTTTCGCCATCCCACCTACTAATTAAAAAAATAACAATATAACGCAACTGCTCTCGCGCGCCCAAATTCCCCCTTCCCCTTCCCCTTTTAGAGCCTGCCACGCAGGCTACATTTCAGTGGGAACTAATCAGAACGGCAGCTTACTCTGGAGCTTACTGAATGAAAGCTAAATTCATCATTCATCTTCATATAGCATGCCTGTAGTAGAATTATAGAATAATCGTAGCCAACAGTTACCAGCGCCGTACAAACGACTTATTGACGAGATCAAGCAAAACTAACTACGAGAGAACGACTGGAGAACTGACAATTTGACTAACAATAGATGACTGTTTAACTGTGACAAGAGACTGATTACGAGTCTTCATAGCCAAATGAATAACATCACGGCTTAACTGACAGACGACCAATAACATCACGACGTAATTGACCAAACAGATCAGTAACCAGAGTATAATACCATCAACTGACGTGATACAACTCACTCTGACTCTGAAGATAACTATCGCACAGATTGTCGAAACGTCAGTCAGTATCAACAACAACAGTCCTATTCAGGACTACGTTCACCCGGACGATCAAACTCAACCTACTTTTAAAATGACTCCTGGGTTCAAACCTTTCACAGAATAATATTAATTCGTTATCTTCAAATATGGGAGGCGCTATACCTTGTTATGCAATCCAAAGGGTTTTTGCTGTTGCAGCTTTAAATCATTGCGTAATTTGATAAACAAAAAATTAAGCAAGAGAAAAAAAGGAGATTCAGTGTGTCAACAGGCGTCACGCTACGGGTTGTCGCATATTCCTCGTGCCTCCTTTTGGACTTCTTGAGTAGAAGCTCCTCCAAGTATGAAAAACTAAGTGTCATTCGGCTGACGGCACCTTTGACTTCTATTTATCTTAGAGTTTACCTTGACCGGTACAGTTGCATCGGGGACTCATCAACAGTAAGTAGCCCCGGCGTTTAGTCTCTTTGTATACACCCTCTGTTTTTAAGAAACCTGCGGGCAGACGTTTCTCCTCGCTCATCTTCGCTGAGGGACGTTTCGGGACGTTTCGTTTCGTTCCACCTCGCGAAACGTTCCTCAGCGGCGATGATCGAAAGAAACGTCTGCCGTTCGCAGGCCATATTTTAACACGATGAGACTTCAAAACTAAAAGCTTACGACTCCCGGAATTAGTGTACCATAAATCGCATGCATTTAACATATTCAAGGAAATGCTGTGAGCAAATTCTATCATCCATGGATATCAATTACCAGGACCTGAATTTTCCAAGTAAACACAATCACTTTCCTTGTGCCGGGCCGGGAAGTGGAGATGTTTAACGTTTTAAATTTAAGTTACTTTTTAACGAAATAACCCACGAAAGGAAAATGCCGGAGTTTCTATCGTATCTTGAGATCAAAGCTATATCCCTGACCATTTACCAGGGTAAAAATTGTCTCGCTTTCCAATATGATTGTTTTTCAATTTACAAAGTGCTTTACATGACTGGATGCCATATCCTTGAGACTGAAAAAAAAAACATTTCCCCGATCCGTTGTAAAGGTCAGTTACGTTAGGTGTGATGAATATGTTTCAATGCATTACTGATTTCTCTTTAAGGAGATACCTAACTGCCGTCTGCAGCTAGTTGAGTTGAAACTTCGTCTTTACGGTGCCCAAGTTACGCACAGCTTCGATATCAAAGTAACACACGTCATCTTTGATGAAAGGTAAAAATCAAACCAAAGATATTTCTTTATTTTGAATAAGAAAACATTGCACGCTTAAGACCAGTGACAAATGGTAGTGGATGGGCGCATTTTATAGGCCCGCCCAAACATTGAACAATTTTCGTACAGAATGTAGAAGATAACAAACTTATAATGTTGGAATAGAAAAACCGTAACCTTACTTCTTTCAGTCACATAAACGTCCTACACCTTAATTTATTAATATAGCGTTAAACCTCCATTAAGCGGCCACCTTCGGGGCACCGGCAAGCGACCGCTTAATAGAGGTTGACCGCTATGGAGGTTCGTCATGAACCGTTCATAAATTCGCAGAATCTTTAGCAGAATCGAAAACATCACTTAATTTTAAAACAAACACTCGATGGGGGCAGCGTTAGTGTTTTACAATCGGTCGTGACCTCCTCTCTTTATCATATTCTTAAAATAAAGCCAAAGTTAGTCTGTCAAGTGCTTTAGAGGTAACAACAATTGGAAAACTCTCGTTGGACAGCAAAAGGGGGCGACAGCCGCTTAATAGAGGTGGCTGCTCAACAGTTAGAGGTTTAATTCCCCATTATTGGTTACAATTATTTCGGGATTTGATTACTGCCCGCTTAATAGAGGTTAGGTAGCCGCATAATGGGGGTTCAACTGTATTTTCAATTTTTTTTGTCTTTTTTGCTTAAATTTAAGTAGATAGCGTGAAGTTAAGCACAGATAGAGTATTGAAAGATAGAGCACTGTGAAATCAGAGGTTCTAAACGGACGTATTGTTTTTCTAATGTCTTTTTTGTATTTACTTAGTGACCTAAGTCGTCTTCAAGACTTTCAACGAATGCAGGACGAACATACAAAGCAGCATTTTGTGAGTTTGAATTGGTTTGTCCAGTCAATACAAGCAGAGAAGCTCTTGCCAGAAAGATATTTCAGACCAACTACCTAATGCAGCTGCTTCTAACCCTCACGGAACAGTCCTTGTTTGCCTGCACTATTAAACTTCGAATGGTCGCTTCTAAAACTTACACTGTGCTACTGTGTGGTGTAGATGTTGCACGAAGTATTACGTACGGCATGGTTGGTCATCTTTTAGTTAAAGGAGAAAAAGTCTCGTAGACAGACATTATGCAGAAGATTAAGACCCAAGAGGGAAAGGGGTATATAGCAATTATAGCATTCAAACTTAAGATACCAAGGCGGGGTGGGGGAAGTTGGCATCACTAATCAAGATAAACTGTTTCATGAACCTTCATCATCCAGCGCTATCTCATGTTGAACAGAGACAACAATATTATGCTTGCGTATTTTTTGAATCAATAAAAACACAGACAGCCCAAACTCTGTGGGAGTTCGTTGGACTTTGAATTTATAAGAGAATGTATGAAAATAAACAAAATACGTCCTAAATTCCATTTTTTGACAAAGGTAGAAATAAAAATGACTTACGTTGTGTATGCGTTTTGTTATTTACTGTCTCTTCGCCTCTAGAACCATTTGGAAGCCGTTTTATCGACGTTTAAGATTTAGAGTTGTACTAACAGTAAGAAAAATGGGAAGGCTGCTGGGGACTCCTGTAGCCGACCGTTCCAGCTCGAAGCTCCATAAATCCCATAAAAATGGACCAAGTAACATGGAAAAAGAAGCCTCAAGTTGAAAAACAAAAATAATCCATCAACGCCTGAACCCGACGGCCTTAATCCAAAGGCAGTAACAGAGAAAAAGAAGCCCAAGTCGAAAAACAAAAAAAAGTCCATCAAAGCCTGAACCCGACGGCCTTAAACCAAAGGCAATAAAAAGAAAAAAGAAGCTGCAAGTCGAAAAACACAAAAAATCCATCAAAGCCTAAACCCGATGGCCTTAAACCAAAGGCAATAAAAAGGAAAAAGAAGCTGCAAGTCGAAAAACACAAAAAATCCATCAAAGCCTAAACCCGATGGCCTTAAACCAAAGGCAATAAAATGGAAAAAGAAGCTGCAAGTCAAAAAACACAAAAAATCCATCAAAGCCTAAACCCGACGGCCTTAAACCAAAGGCAATAAAAAGGAAAAAGAAGCTGCAAGTCAAAAAACACAAAAAATCCATCAAAGCCTAAACCCGACGGCCTTAAACCAAAGGCAATAAAAAGGAAAAAGAAGCTGCAAGTCAAAAAACACAAAAAATCCATCAAAGCCTAAACCCGACGGCCTTAAACCAAAGGCAATAAAACGGATAAAGAAGCTGGAAGTCGAAAAACAAAAAAAAATACATGAAAGCCCAAACCCGACGGCCTTAAACCAAAGGCAATAAAACGGAGAAAGAAGCTGCAAGTCGAAAAACAAAAAAAAATACATGAAAGCCTAAACCCGACGGCCTTAAACCCAAGGCAATAAAATGGAAAAAGAAGCTGCAAGTCGAAAAACCAAAAAGATCCATCAAAGCCTGAACCCGACGGCCTTAAACCAAAGGCAATAAAATGGAAAAGAAGCTGCAAGTCGAAAAACCAAAAAGATCCATCAAAGCCTGAACCCGACGGCCTTAAACCAAAGGCAACAAAATGGAAAAAGAAGCTGCAAGTCGAAAAACCAAAAAGATCCATCAAAGCCTGAACCCGACGGCCTTAAACCAAAGGCAACAAAATGGAAAAAGAAGCTGCAAGTCAAAAAACACAAAAAATCAATCAAAGCCTAAACCCGACGGCCTTAAACCAAAGGCAATAAGATGGAAAAAGAAGCCTTAAGTCGAAAAACCAAAAAAAATCCATCAAAGCCTAAACTCCACGGCCTTAAACCAAAGTCAGTAACATGGAAAAAGAAGCCTCAAGTCGAAAAACAAAAACATCCATCAAAGCCTAAACCCAAAGGCCTGAAACCAAAAGCAGTAAACGAGAAAAATAAGCGTCAAGTCGAAAACAAAATAAATCCATCAAAGCCTAACCCCGACGGCCTTAAACCAAAGGCAGTAACATGAACAAGGAAGCCTCTAGTCGAAAAACAAAAGAAAAAATCCACCAAAGCCTTTTTCTGACGGCTTTAAACTAATGGCAGTGACATAGAAAGAGAGTTCTCAAGTCGAAAAACAAAACAAAAATCCATCAAAGCCTGAACCCGACAGCTTTCAAAATTTGACATGCAGAATTTTGAAGTTTCAAGGTTTGGCATAAAGATTGTCAAATCTTGAAATTTCAAGAGTTGACAAGCAGAATACTGAAATTTCAAGATTTGACACTGAATGTCAAATCTTGAAATTTCAAAATTCTCCATGTCAAGTTTTGAAATTTCAAGACTTGATATGCAGAATCTTGAAATGTCAAGGTTTGACATAAAGATTGTCAAATCTTAAAATTTCAAGACTTGACAAGCAGAATATTGAAATTTCAAGATTTGACACTGAATGTCAAATCTTGAAATTTCAATATTCTGCATGTCAAATCTTGAAATTTCAAGAATTTGATAGCCTGTGTACAGACTTCCCCCGCGCCCCTCCCTCAGAAAAAAATCGGAAGAGACGTCTGTGAATCGCTAGAATTTGACACTCTCAAATGTTGAAATTTCAATATTTTCCGGAAATTTAAAGATTTGACATGCAGAATATTGAAATTTCAAGATTCTGCATGTAAAATCTTGAAATTTCAATATTCTGCATGTCAATTCTTGAAGTTGCAAAATTTGACATCCATAATTTTGAAATTTCAAGATTTGAGATGCAGAATTTTGAAATTTGCAGATTGTGCATGTAAAATCTTGAAATTTCAAGATTCTGCATGTCAAGGCAGGGTTCAGGCTTTAATGTTTTTTTTTTTGTTTTTCGACTCGACGCTTCTTTTTTCATGTTACTGCCTTTGGTCTAATACCCTCGGGTTTAGGCTTCGATGGAATTTTTTTGCTTTTCGACTTCAGGCTTCTCTTTCCATTTTAGTGCCTTTGGTTTAATGCCGCGGGCAGGAGCCGTCGGGGTTTGGCTTTGATGGCTTTTTTTGTTTTTCGACTTCTTTTTCCATGCTACTGCCTTTGGTTTAAGGCCGTCGGGTTCAGGCTTTCATGTTTTTTTTGTTGTTGTTGTTTTTTCGACTTGATGCTTCTTTTGCCATTTTACCGCCTTTGGTTTAAGGCCGTCGGGGTCAGGCTTTGATGGATTTTTTTGGTTTCCGACTAGAGGCTTCTTTTTCCATGTTACTGCCATTAATTTAAGGCCGTCAGGAACAGGCTTTGATAGATTTTTTTGTTTTTCGACTAGAGGCTTCCTTTTCCATGTTACTGCCTTTCGTTTAAGACCGTCGGATTAGGCTTTGATGGATTTTTTTTCGCCATAAGGCTTTTTTTTCCACGTTACTGCCTTTGGTTTGAGGCCGTGGGGTTCAGGATTTCATGTTTTTTTTCTTGTTTTTCGACTTGACACCTTTTTTTTCATTTTACTACCCTTGGTTTAAGGCGGTCGGGGTTTGGCTTTGATGGATTTTTTTGTTTTTTCACAAGAGGCTTCTCTTTCATTTTACTGCCTTTGTTTTAAGGCCGTCGGGCTTAGGCTTTGGTGGCTTTTTTTGTTTTTCGACTTCTTTTTCCATGCTACTGCCTTTGGTTTAAGGCCGTCGGGTTCAGGCTTTCATGTTTTTTTTGTTGTTGTTGTTTTTTCGACTTGATGCTTCTTTTGCCATTTTACCGCCTTTGGTTTAAGGCCGTCGGGGTCAGGCTTTGATGGATTTTTTTGGTTTCCGACTAGAGGCTTCTTTTTCCATGTTACCGCCATTAATTTAAGGCCGTCAGGAACAGGCTTTGATAGATTTTTTTGTTTTTCGACTAGAGGCTTCCTTTTCCATGTTACTGCCTTTCGTTTAAGACCGTCGGATTAGGCTTTGATGGATTTTTTTCGCCATAAGGCTTTTTTTTCCACGTTACTGCCTTTGGTTTGAGGCCGTGGAGTTCAGGATTTCATGTTTTTTTTCTTGTTTTTCGACTTGACACCTTTTTTTTCATTTTACTACCCTTGGTTTAAGGCCGTCGGGCTTAGGCTTTGGTGGATTTTTTTGTTTTTTGACCCTAGGCTTCTTTTTCTATTTTACTGCCTTTGGTTTAAGGCCACCCGAGTTAGGCTTTGATTTATTTTTCTTTGCTTTTTCGACTTGATTCGTCATTTTCCATGTTAGTGCTTTTTAGTTAAGGCCGTCGGGCTTTGGCCTTGATGGATTTATTTCTTTTTCTACACGAGGCGTCTTTTTCTATGTTACTGCCTTTGGTTTAAGGCCGTCGGGTTTAGGCTTTGATAGATTTTTTTGTTTTTGGACTTCCAGCTTCTTTTTTCATTTTATTGCCTTTGGTTTAAGACCGTCGGGTTTAGGCTTTAATTGATTATTTTTGTTTTCGACTTGCAGCCTCTTTTTTCATTTTATTGCCTTTCGTTTAAGACCGTCGGGTTTAGGCTTTCGTGAAATTTTTTTTTTCGACTTGCAGCTTCTTTTTCCATTTTACTGCCTTTGGTTTAAGGCCGTCGCATTCAGGCTTTGATGCATTTTTTTGTTTTTGGTATTGCAGCTTCTTTTCCCATTTTATTGCCTTTGGTTTAATCGGGTTCGGGCTTTGATGGATTTTTTTTGTTTTTCGACTTTCAGCTTCTTTTTCCATTTCATTGCCTTTGGTTTAAGGCCGTCCGGTTTAGGCTTTGATGGATTTTTTGTTTTTCTACTTGCAGGTTCTTTTTCCATTTTATTGCCTTTGGTTTAAGTCCGTCGGGTTCAGGCTATGATGGATTTTTTTTGTTTTTTGATTTGGGGTTTCTTTTTCCATTTTATTGCCGTTGGTTTAAGGCCGTCGGGTTGAGGCTTGGATGGATTTTTTTTGTTTTTCGACTTCCAGCTTTTTTTTTTCATTTTATTGCCGTTGGTTTAAGGCCGTCGGGTTGAGGCTTTGATGCATTTTTTGTTTTTGGAATTGCGGCTTCTTTTTCCATTTTATTGCCGTTGGTTTAAGGCCGTCCGGTTTAGGCTTTGATGGATTTTTTGTATTTCTTGACTTCCAGCTTCTTTTTCCTTGTTATTACCTTTGCTTTTAAACCCTCTGGTTGAGGCGTTAATGGATTTTTTTTGTTTTTCGACTTGCAGCTTCTTTTTCCATTTTATTGACTTTGGTTTAAGGGCGTCGGGTTCAGGCTATGATGGATTTTTTTTGTTTTTTGATTTGGAGCTTCTTCTTCCATTTTATTGCTTTTGGTTTAAGTCCGTCGGGTTCAGGCTATGATGGATTTTTTTTCTTTTGTGATTTGGGGTTTCTTTTTCCATTTTATTGCCTTTGGTTTAAGTCCGTCGGGTTTAGGCTATGATGGATTTTTTTTTTTGATTTGGAGCTTCTTCTTCCATTTTATTGCCTTTGGTTTAAGTCCGTCGGGTTTAGGCTATGATGGATTTTTTGTGTTTTTTGATTTAGAGCTTCTTTTTCTACTTTATTGCCTTTGGTTTAAGTCCGTCGGATTTAGGCTATGATGGATTTTTTTTTGATTTTGATTTGGGGCTTCTTTTTCCATTTTATTGCCTTTGGTTTAAGTCCGTCGAGTTAAGGCTATGAAGGTTTTTTTTTGTTTTTTGATTTAGGGCTTCTTTTTCCATTTTATTGCCTTTGGTTTAAGCTCGTCGAGTTAAGGCTATGTAGAATTTTTTTTTTTTTTTGATTCGGGGCTTCTTTTTCCATTTTATTGCCTTTGGTTTAAGTCCGTCGGGTTTAGGCTTTGATGGATTTTTTTTGTTTTTTGATTTGGAGCTTCTTTTCTACTTTATTGCCTTTTGTTTAAGTCCTTCGGGTTTAGGCTATGATGGATTTTTTTGTTTTTTTTTATTTGGGGCTTCTTTTTCCATTTTATTGCCTTTGGTTTAAGTCCGTCGGGTTTAGGCTATGATGGATTTTTTTTGTTTTTTGATTTGGAGCTTCTTCTTCTACTTTATTGCCTTTGGTTTAAGTCCGTCGGGTTTAGGCTATGAAGGATTTTTTTTGTTTTTTGATTTCGGGCTTCTTTTTCCATATTATTGCCTTTGGTTTAAGACCGTCGAGTTAAGGCTATGAAGGATTTTTTTTGTTTTTTGATTTGGGGCTTCTTTTGCCATTTTATTGCCTTTGGTTTGAGCTCGTCGAGTTAAGGCTATGAAGGATTTTTTTTGTTTGCTGATTCGGGGCTTCTTTTTCCATTTTATTGCCTTTGGTTTAAGTCCGTCGGGTTTAGGCTATGATGGATTTTTTTGTTTTTTGATTTGGAGCTTCTTTTTCCATTTTATTGCCTTTGGGGTAAGTCTGTCGGGTTTAGGCTGTAATTGATTTTTTCTGTTTTTTGATTTGGGGCTTCTTTTTCCATTTCATTGCCTTTGGATTAAGTCCGTTGGGTTTAGACTATGATGGATTTTTTTTGTTTTTTTGATTTGGAGGTTCTTCTTCCATTTTATTGCCTTTGGCTCAAGTCCGTCGGGTTTAGGCTATGATGGTTTTTTTTTTTTTGTTTTTTGATTTGGGGCTTCTTTTTCCATTTTATTGTCTTTGGTTTAATTCCGTCGGGTTTAGGCTATGATGAATTTTTTTTGTTTTTTGATTTGGGGCTTCTTTTTCCATTTTATTGCCTTTGGTTTAAGTCCGTCGGGTTTAGGCTATGATAGACTTTTTTTGTCTTTTGATTTGGGGCTTCCTTTTCCATTTTATTGCCTTTGGTTTAAGGCCGTCGAGTTAAGGCTATGATGGATTTTTTTTGTGTTTTGTTTTGGAGCTTCTTTTTCCATTTTATTGCCTTTCGTTTAAGTCCGTCGGGTTTAGGCTATAATGGAGTTTTTTTGTGTTTTCTTTTTGGGCTTCTTTTTCTATTATATTGTCTTTGGTTTAAGTCCGTCGGGTTTAGGCTATAATGGATTTGTTTTGTTTCTTGATTTGGGGCTTCTTTTTCCATTTTATTGCGTTTGGTTTAAGTCCGTCGGGTTTAGGCAATGATCGATTTTTTTTTGTTTTATGATTTGGGGCTTCTTTTTCCATTTTATTGCCTTTGGTTTAAGCCCTTCGAGTTAAGGCTATGAAGGATTTTTTTTGTTTTTTCATTTGGAGCTTCTTTTTCCATTTTATTGCCTTTGGGGTAAGTCTGTCGGGTTTAGGCTATAATTGATTTTTTCTGTTTTTTGATTTGGGGCTTCTTTTTCCATTTCATTACCTTTGGATTAGGTCCGTTGGGTTAAGGCTATGATGGATTTTTTTTTTGTTTTTTGATTTGGAGTTTCTTCTTCCATTTTATTGCCTTTGGCTCAAGTCCGTCGGGTTTAGGCTAGGATGGATTTTTTTGTTTTTTGGTTTGGAGCTTCTTTTTCCATTTCATTACCTTTGGATTAGGTCCGTTGGGTTTAGGCTATGATGGATTTTTTTTTTTGTTTTTTGATTTGGAGTTTCTTTTTCCATTTCATTGCCTTTGGATTAGGTCCGTTGGGTTTAGGCTATGATGGATTTTTTTTGTTTTTTGATTTGGAGCTTCTTCTTCCATTTTATTGCCTTTGGCTCAAGTCCGTCGGGTTTAGGCTATGATGGTTTTTTTTTGTTTTTTGATTTGGGGCTTCTTTTTCTATTTTATTGCCTTTGGTGTAAGTCCGTCGGGTTTAGGCTATGATAGACTTTTTTTGTCTTTTGATTTGGGGCTTCCTTTTCCATTTTATTGCCTTTGGTTTAAGGCCGTCGAGTTAAGGCTATGATGGATTTTTTTTGTGTTTTGTTTTGGAGCTTCTTTTTTCATTTTATTGCCTTTCGTTTAAGTCCGTCGGGTTTAGGCTATAATGGAGTTTTTTTGTGTTTTCTTTTGGGGCTTCTTTTTCCATTATATTGTCTTTGGTTTAAGTCCGTCGGGTTTAGGCTATAATGGACTTGTTTTGTTTTTTGATTTGGGGCTTCTTTTTCCATTTTATTGCCTTTGTTTTAAGTCCATCGGGTTTAGGCTATGATGGTTTTTTTTTGTGTTTTGTTATAGTCGCAGCCTTTACGCGCTATAGGTTTTAACACACAAACTTTATTCTAGAACTTCTACAACTGGTGAAGGGAAACAAGTGAACCGATGTGAAGTATAACGAAGTATAGCGAAGTATACTGAAGTACAGCGGTACTGAAAAATAACAATTAAACCAATACAAAGTCAAGATAAAACAACCTACAAACTGAACGAAAGCAATAAGGCAATCTAGAAATGCGAATGAAACAAACGAGATACTTACAAGACGATAGCGAGATAAGGACGAAAAAACTAGGACGAGCAAAAACCCAAACATTAAACTGTAAACCGGACCAAGCGCAGCTAAACGAAGAACTGACGCGAAAAATTACAATAAAAGCTAAATATACGATATGCAGAAAAATTCTAACAGGAAGGACAAAGCTACGCGGACAATGAAAAACTAATGAACCTAGCAACAGCACTAAGGGCGCGAACACGAAAATAACTAAGAATGCGGCGAACATAAAAATACTATAAAGATAACGGAAAACCTTCCTGGCGCTTACATTCCGGCCCCTAAATACAAATCGCTTGTATTTACCTAATATTATAGAAAAAGGAGCCAGGAACTAGCACAAAAAATTAACTATCGAAAACAATAATCTTCTTTAACGCCAATTTCCTGAAGCGAAAAATAGTGTCACGAAGGCCTAAGTGCCTCAACAGGCTTCATTGTTCAAACTTGATAGAACATCACGTAAGCTCAGTGAAAGTCACGCAAAGTCTCTTGAACAAATCCGGGAAAACAAGACACTTTCAATGTTCAATTGATTCCAGCAAACATAACTTCGTAATGGGTCGCTCCAAAGTAGAGGTCTTGGTTTTGACTCTTACGCGACGCACGAAACCATCTCTATCTGGGAACACTTCTGTGATTCGACCAATCGGCCACACGTTCCTGGGCGTCGATTCATCAACGATAACCGTGTCTCCAACAGTGAAGTTTCTTCTCGGACGAAACCATTTCTGGCGCTCCTGCAACGAAGGAAGATATTCTCGTTTCCAGCGACCCCAGAACACATTTGCCAAGTACTGCACTTGACGCCATCTTCTCCTGGAATAAGTGTCGTTCTTTTCAAATAGCCCTGGTGGTAGAGATTCGTTTTGGCGAAGTAGTAGGAGGTGATTCGGCGTAAGACGCTCCAAATCGTTAGGATCGTCGGAGACCTAGGTCAGCGGCCTTCCATTAATGATACTCTCAGCTTCACACAATAAGGTTTGAAGACACTCGTCGTCAAGGACTTCCTCCTTGGTCAAGGCTCCAAGAATCTTGCGAGTGGATCTGATAAGTCTTTCCCAGACTCCACCGTGGTGGGAAGCCCCTGGAGGATTGAAGACCCATTTAATACCTTTCTGTAGAAGGGTGTCGTGAATCTTGGCCTGATTCCACCTTGAGATCATAGCGCGAAGTTCCTTTTCAGCTCCCGTGAAATTCGTACCATTGTCTGAATCTCTTTAACCTGACCTCTGCGGGCAATGAATCTTCTAAGAGCTAAGATAAAGGAATCCGTGTCCAATGTGTGGGAAATCTCCAGATGGACTGCTCTCAAAGCCAAACATGTGAAAATAGCTCCATATCTCTTTACCAAGCTTCTCTTCTGGCGGACAAGGAGAGGACCAAAGTAATCAATTCCAACACATGTAAAAGGGGGTTGATCTGGAGTGACCCTGGAACGAGGTAAGTCAGCCATTTTCTGTTCTCCAGCGGGGCCATGGCGACGTTTACACTGGAAACAGGACGACAGTACACTTCTTGCCGTTGTGTTGGCTCGAATCAACCAAAATCGCTCGCGCAAGAGGGCTAGCACGTATTCTCTCCCAGAGTGACCACTTTTCTCGTGAAAGAAGCTGATAAGCAGAACACCAAGTGGAAAATCCTTGGAGATAATTATCTGATGTCTTGATTCGTCAGGTAAAGGAGCTCTGCTAAGTCGTCCGCCAACGCGAAGTACACCACCAATTAGGACTGGGCTTAATTTTGCAAGGCAGCTTGACTTCTTTACACAGCCTCCTTTCTTGATGGTTTCAATTTCCTCAGGAAATGTATTCCTCTGGTCAAACATAATTAGTTCTCTTTCTGCAAAGTCTAAGTCTTGACAAGACATAGGCTCCAGGCTGAGGGGACCAACATTTCCGTGACAATTCGGGCTTGGCTCTCTCTTTCTTAATCGAAATCTTCTCTGGCAGCGAACACACACTGCAATAAATTTCAGTAAATTCATCCAGGAGCTAAAACGTTTCACGATACGAACAACGCTTGCGTAAACTTCACTGACGGATACAGCGAATGATTTTGGCTCTTTCTTGATTTCCGGATCATTCTCGGTCAGCTCTGCGCGTTCTTGGACATGGTCCACCCTCTCAGTCTCGGTTGTTAAAAGGAAGACCGGCCCCTTTAACCAACGGCCATTACGAACAAACACGTCTGCCGTAACGCCCCGCGAGGCTTCATCAGCGGGATTGGATTTGCTGTCGATGTATCTCCATTGGGACGGGCAGGATTCCTCTCTGATGAAGGCAACGCGGTTTGCAACGTAGGTATGGAAACGCTTCGACTCATTCGCGATGTATCGTATGACGGTCATGCTATCTGTCCAAAAGGTCACTTTATCGATGGGTATCTGCAACTCCTTCGTCAAAATCTTGTTCAGCTGGACCGATACGGTAGCAGCCGTCAATTCCAATCTGGGGATGGTAGTTACCTTCAAGGGAGCCAGGCGGGACTTGCCAATGAGGAATGAACAGAATATCCGACCTTGCATGTCGACTAAGCGAAGATATGATACAGCGCCATAGGCCACCTGAGAGGCGTCGCAGAAATGATGGATCTGACATGAAGCGATATTTGAGGACTTGACAGGTTTGACGCACCTTCCAATGGCAATTCGGGAAATCTTCGGTAGGTCGTCTACCCACGCTCGCCAGCGGGTCAAGTGAAGATCTGGGACCTCGTCGTCCCACCCCAAACCCCGTCTGCACAAATCCTGTAGGAGAAGCTTTGCGGGAAGAATGAAAGGAGCTGCCATACCCAGAGGATCATATAACGAACTGACCGCTGAAAGTATGCCACGCCTAGTACACGGCCTATCTTTAATGAACACCTTAAAGCCAAACTGGTCAGCCTCCACGAACCATGACACACCCAAGGCCCTCTCTACTGGGAGAACATCGCAGGTTAGGTCAAGCTCTTTAGTTCCTTTCGGTCTATCTTCGACAGGTATGGACTCTAATACCAGGCGATCGTTGCTGACCCATTTCGTCAAGTTAAAGCCTCCTTTATTCATCAGGTTGCGCAGATCACAAACGTGCTTAATTGCTTCATGACTGGAAGGTAGAGATTTCAAGCAGTCGTCGACATAGAAATTCTTCAGAACAGTAGAAACGACTTCAGGCGGAAACTCGTGCTGGTGATCTTCAGCATTTCGACGCATGGCAAAATTAACACAACTAGGCGACGAGACTGCACCGAAAAGATGCACGGTCATTCGGTACTCTTCCAAACCCTTAGCGGGATTACCACCGGGCCACCAGAGAAACTGCAGAAAGTCAGGATCCTCCACAGGAACACGCACTTGGTGAAACGTAGATTGTACATCTCCCATTACAGCCACTGGGTCTTGTCGGAAAAGAAGCAGTACTCCAACCAGGTTGTTGGTCAAATCAGGACCCTGCAGCAATTCGCTATTCAAAGACATCCCTTGGAACTGAGCGGAACAATCAAAGACGATCCTTATCTTCTCAGGTTTCTTGCTGTGGTACACCCCATGGTGTGGAATATACCAGACCTTTCCGTCAGCTCTATACAAATCTTCAGAGGGAACCTTTTCAGCGAAACCTTCTTGGATTACGCTTTCAAGAGATGCAATGTAGTCTTCCTGAAATCTGGCATCCTTAATGAATTTACGTCTCAGCGAGAGAGCTCTGCGCTCGGCTTGGCATCTATTAGCAGGCAACGTCAAAGTTGGATTACGAAAGGGCAAACGAACTTGGTAATGGCCATCCTCACACTGCATAACAGAGTCTTCCACAATGTTCAGGAACTTCATATCTTCACGAGACATTCCTCTGCCGTCATTTAAACACGCATCCGCAAAGTCAGCACACGCCACGCACATAGGATGGACGTCAATAGACTTGGTGAGGTAACAAGCAGAAGGGACATATCTTGGCTTTCTTCCTGTTGGGCCATTGATTACCCAACCGAACGCCATCTTACTAGCGTAGGGGCCTCCTCCGACAGCTGGAATAACTTCTTTCGGTTGTAAAGCTTCTGGGACATCTGACCCAATTAATAGATCAATTCGAGAGTTAAGCTCAGTTAGGTAGACGAAGCCTCTGAGGTGTGGCCATCTATCTACATCTTCCTGTTGGGGGACTTCATCCTTAGACACAGGCATAGTAGGTCTGGAATAAACCTCTCTTAATGGGACAACAACATTTTCATCCAAGTCCGACACCACTAAACCGCTGGCCACGACGCTATCAACCTCCTCTGCCGTACCCATCGTAGTTAACTTCAACTTCAAATGCTTGCCTTTAACGCTAAGACGATTCAAAAGCATGTTAGAGCAGAAAGTGGAATTAGAACCCGTGTCCAGGAGGGCGTAAGTCTCGATGCAAAAAGGACTTCCTTGTGCTCTGACCTTTACTGGTACGATTGGCAAAGCAGTCGCAGGACCCACTGTGGTCGTCAAATTGCAGACTCACTCTACGCCACTCAACTCATCACTTAATAAACTCTTCTGATTAACACCTTGCTGGGATCTGCTCTGATCTTCCTTCTCTCTGGCTCTAGCAGGTTGTTGACTCGCATTCTCAGATGTCGGCTACTCGTGCTTATCTTCTGAAGAATCAGAGTGCATAGGCGAAGCATGTCTTCCGTTACAGTGTGAACACGGCTTCTTCTTGTAGCATCCCCTTGATTGATGACCCCCTCTCAAACACGAGAAACAGAGTCTTTGCTTCATCACAAGGTCGTAACGCTCACGGACGGGAATTTTAGCAAACGCTGGACAGTCTACGAGATTATGGATCTGACGGCAAAACAAACAACTCCTTTTCGAGAGATCTTCAGACTTCTTCTCCTGAGACTTGTTTTGATCCATGGGACTCTTCTGAGATGAAGTGGAGAAGTTACTAAGCTCTCTAGGACCAGGCCCAGAACCCTCGGGTTTTGATTTCGTCCCTCGTGTCTGGCTCTTCCTCATATCCTTAGCCAAGAAGGGAAGTTTTCCGAAGATTGGATTACTTAGGGCACGTGACTTCTCCTCAACAAATGACGCAATGTCTTCGATACAAACTTCTCTCTTGTCCGCATTGAGGATACGATCAGCATTGTCCCACCAGCTACTCTGCAGTTTAGGTGGTAGTCTCTCGATAATCTTTCTCATGTTGTCCGGACCTTCAATCTTGTTTAAGTATCCGATAGCCTTCAGTGTATTTGTGCAACTTGACAGAAGAATTGAGAAACCCTCCAGTGACTCGGCGTTCTCAGCGTTGATGTAGGGACCATTAGTTATCTGGTCGACATAAGCCATCGCGATATTGTGCTTTTGGCCAAATCTAGCCTCCAACAGCTTCTTCGCCTTAGAGTAGCCTTCTCCTGGATTTAGGTACATACAACTCCGCACGATCTCCTGCGCTCTTCCACTCGTATGCTGCTCAAGATAGTACAGTCTCCCACCGCTATCACTCTCGTTACTCTCGATTACAGTCTCAAAGGCACGCATAAAGGTGCAGTAACTGAGTGGATTCCCGTCAAAGATAGGCACCTGTCTTCGGGGTAGCGTGTTTTTCTGCTGCTGATTCACAAACTCCTCCATGAAACGATTCTGCTGTTCTAGGATGTGAAAGGCTTAGTCACTAAGGCCAGACTGCTCATCAGAGTCTGAACTGGACTGACTCGGAACCTTGTGTTTAGTCTTGTGTTCTTTAGGTCTGAAATTGGCACCATGGAAGACCGGAGATGATTCCTGCTTTAAATCTCCAGAAAAACCATCAGAAATGGCCGCCGCGCGCGGATCCACGCGAGGAACTCGAGAGGTGAGCGAGGAAGACGCGACACGCGTGTTCCTTTCTGAGTCAGCTTTCGCATACGCGCTTTCCCTGGCCACTGCTTTCTTAAATTCCGTCTCAAGTTTTAATTGATCCCTTTTAAACTTCAGATCAAGTTCTTCCTTTTTGAGCCGTAATTCAGATTCGTTAATGACTGACGCTGCTTTAGGGCGTTCACTTCGGCTTGAAGCTCTGCAATTCTCGCAGCTTCTTTCGCCCTTGCAACAGAAATGGAACTAGCTCGAGAAGATCGGCTGTACGCCGAACCACAACCGGATCGTTTCCTGTTCCTTAACAGGAACGATGTCTGTGAGACACTGTCATCGGGAGTAACATCAAGGTCTTGAATCCGGATCTCCGTTACACGCAATCAGTCGTTAACCGTTTGACAGAAGAAATTCAAACTCCACTCAATATCAGTGAAGTAAACTATTGATTCCTGTCTTTGGCTCTCATCGATTAGAGCAGCATTATACTCCTCGTGTGCATCTGTAAATCTTTGAAAAAGGGAAGTAATCTCTGTCAGTTTCACCTTGACTGCGTCAAGATTGCTCTCATCCGTTAATAAGCTGTCAATTTCTTTATGCTTGGCCGTCAAGGCAGAGAGCACTCCGCCTCTTCTCTTTCTAAGTTCTCGGATTCTTTCCATTGTAACTGCTTCTTGATCCAGTGAAGAATTAGGCTTCCGCGAACGGGTACTTGAACGACGAACACTTTGACCATTTTTCCCGGCGGAACACGACAAATTGGCTTCCTGAACCACATGAGACATCGTCCAAAGTCCAACAACTCTCGTCTTTACGAATATAGTCGCAGCCTTTACGCGCTTTAGGTTTTAACACACAAACTTTATTCTAGAACTTCTACAACTGGTGAAGGGAAACAAGTGAACCGATGTGAAGTATAACGAAGTATAGCGAAGTATACTGAAGTACAGCGGTACTGAAAAATAACAATTAAACCAATACAAAGTCAAGATAAAACAACCTACAAACTGAACGAAAGCAATAAGGCAATCTAGAAATGCGAATGAAACAAACGAGATACTTACAAGACGATAGCGAGATAAGGACGAAAAAACTAGGACGAGCAAAAACCCAAACATTAAACTGTAAACCGGACCAAGCGCAGCTAAACGAAGAACTGACGCAAAAAATTACAATAAAAGCTAAATATACGATATGCAGAAAAATTCTAACACGAAGGACAAAGCTACGCGGACAATGAAAAACTAATAAACCAAGCAACAGCACTAAAGGCGCAAACACGAAAATAACTAAGAACGCGGCGAACATAAAAATACTATAAAGGTAACGGAAAACATTCCTGGAGCTTACACTAAGAAAAGACTTTCAAAAAATATTACAAAAAGTGGGCAAGATTAAACATGAAAATTTCCTGTTTGCGACTATTTAAGTGTAATTCAAGGGTTTTTGGGGCTGTTTGCGGGATGCGCTTAACCCAAAATTTGCACTTACCTTAGTAAGCCATAAAACAGTTTCCTTTAAAATGTTACCAAAAATGGGTTCCGATTAAATACAAAAATTTGTTGTTTACGCACTTAGAAACTGTTTAAGAACAAAGTTGAAGACATTCTGGACATATTCTGCCACTTTTCAAGTATAATTAAAGGTTTTTTTGGCTTGTCTCGGATGCGCGTAACCGAAAACTTAAACTTAGACAAATGAGCCAAAAAAAGATTCTCCGAAAATGTTACCAAAAGTGTGTAGGATTAATCATAAAAATTTCTTGTTTGCGTAATTTGAAACTGTCTATAAACTAGCTTCACGACATTCTGGATATATTCTACGACTATTTCAATGTAATTAAAGGTTTTTTCTGCTTTTCCTGGATTCGCTTTATCGAGAATTTCTATTTAGTTTAGTAAACCCAATGAAAGTTTTCCTTAAAAGGTTAAAAAAAATAGGTTCGGATTAAACATGAAAATTTCTTGTTTCCGCACTTAAAAACTCTCTAAAAACAAGCTTGACGATATTTTTAACATATTCTGCCACCAATCAAATGCAGTTAAAGGTTCTTTGGGCGTTTCTTGGATGCGCGTAGCCCAAAATTTAAACATAGCGAAATAAGCTTCAAAAAAATATTTTTAGATAATGGTAACAAAAGTGTGTAAGATTAATCATAACAATTTCTTGTTTGCGCACTTCAAAACTGTCTAAAAACTGGCTTGACGACATTCTGGATATATTCTTCAACTATTTCAATGTAATTAAAGGTGTTTCCTGCTTTTCCTGGATGCGCCTAACCCAAAATTTCTACCTAGTTTAGTAAGCCCAATCAAAGTTTGATTTAAGACGTTATAAAAGAAAAAGGTCCTGATTAAACATGAAAATTTTTATGTTTGCGCTCTTAAAAACTCTCTAAAAACACGCTTGACGATATTTTTAAGATATTATGCCCCTAATCAAATGTAATTAAAGGTTCTTTGGGCGTTTCTTTGATGCGGGTAGCCCAAAATTTAAACTTAGTGAAATAAGCTTAAAAAAAGATTTTAAGAAAATGTTACCAAAAGTGTGTAGGATTAATCATAAAAATTTCTTGTTTGCGCACTTGAAAACTGTCTAAAAAGAAGCTGGGCGGCATTCTAGAGATATTTTGCGACTATTTAACTGCAATTAAAAGTTTTTTTTCTTTTTGCGGGATGCGTGTAACACGTAATTTTCACTTAGCGTAGTAAGCCCAAAAAATGGGTTAGGATTAAACATGAAAATTGATTGTTTGCGCACTTCAAATTGTTTAACCTAAAGAAAGACTTTCAAAGAATATTACAAAAATTTGGTTGGACTAAACATGAAAATTTCCTGTTTGCGACTATTTAAATGTAATTCAAGTTTTTTCGGGGGTTTTGCGGGATGCGAGTAACCCAAAATTTCCACTTAGCGTAGTAAGCCAAAAGACAGTTTCCTTTAAAGTCTTACCAAAAATGGGTTTGGACTAAACGCGAAAATTTGTTGCTTACGCACTTGGAAACTGTTTAAGAAGGAGCTTGACATATTCTGCCACTTTTCAAGTATAATTAAAGGTTTTTTGGGCTTCTTCCGGATGCGCGTAACCAAAAACTTAAACTTAGAGAAATAAGGCCGAAAAAGATTTTCCGAAACTGTTACCAAAAGTGTGTAGGATTAATCACAAAAATTTCTTGTTTGCGCACTTGAAAACTGTCTAAAAAGAAGCTGGGCGGCATTCTGGAGATATTTTGCGACTATTAAACTGCAATTAAAAGTTTTTTTGTTTTTGCGGGGTGCGTGTAACACATAATTTCCACTTAGCGTAGTAAGCGCAGCAAATGGCTTCGGATTAAACATGAAAATTTCTTGTTTGTGCAGTTAAAAATTGTAAAAAACCGAGTTTGGAGGAATTCTGGCCTTTTTTTGGGACTATTTAGAGGTAATAGAAGGTTTTTTAGGCTTTTCCCGAGTGCGCGTAACCCAAAATTTGAACTTAGCAAAAAAACCTTAAAAAAGATTTTAAAAAGTATTACCAGAAATGGGTAGAATGAAACATAAAAATTTCCTGTTTGCGCAGTTCGAAACTGTGTAAAAACGAGCTTGGTGGAATTCTGGACATATATTTCGACTATTTAAATGTAATTAAAGGGTTTTTGGGCTTATGCCGGATGCGCATAACCCAAAATTTCCACTTAGCGTAGTAAGCCTAAACAGAGTTTCTCTTAAAACGTTACCAAAAATGGGTTAAGATTAAACATGGAAATCTCTTGCTTGCGCACTTGGAAACAGTCTAAAAACGGGCTTGACGTCATTCTGGACATATTCTTCGACTATTTAAATGTAATTAAAGGTTCTTTCCGCTTTACCTGGATGCCCATAACCAAAATATCTCACTTAGCTTAGTAAGCCAAAAGAGAGTTTCCCTTAAAATGTTACAAATAATAGCTTCGACATGTTACAAAAAATGCCTTCGGATTAAGCATGAAAATTTCTTGTTGCGCTCTTCAAAACTGTCTAAAAACAAGCTTGGCGGCATTATGGTCATATTTTGCGACTATTTAAATGTAATTAAAAGTTTTTTTCCCCTTTGCCCCGATGCGCATAACCCAACAATTTTACTTAGCGTAGTAATCCGAAACAGAGTTTCCCTTAAAATGTTACAAAAAATGGCTTTGGATGAAACATCAAAAATTTCTTGTTTCCGCACTTTCAAACTGTCTAAAGACAAGGTTGGAGGCATTCTAGAGACATTTTGCCACTATTTAAATGTAATTAAAGGTTTTTTCTGCTTTTCCTGGATGCGCATAACCCAAAATTTCCACTTAGCTTAGTAACCCGAAAAACAGCGACGTTTAAAATGTTACCAAAAATGGGTTCGCATTAAACATGAAAATTTCTTGTTTCCACACTTAGAAACTCTCTAAAAACCATCTTGACGATATTTTTAACATATTTTTCCACTAATCAAATGTAATTAAAGGTTCTTTTGGCGTTTCTTAGATGCGCGTAGCGCAAAATTTAAACTTGGCGAAATAAGCTTAAAAAACGATTTTCAGAAAATGTTACCAAAAGTGTGAAGGATTAATCATAAAAATTTCTTGTTTGCGCACTTGAAAACTGTCTAAAAAGAAGCTGGGCGGCATTCTGGACATATTTTGCGAATATTTAACTCTAAGTAAAGGTTTTTTTTGCTATTGCGGGATGCGGGTATCACATAATTTCCACTTAACGTAGTAACCGCAGAAAATGGGTTCGGATTAAACATGAAAATTTCTTTTTTGTGCAGTTAAAAACTGTGTAAAACCGAGTTTGGAGGAATTCTGGCCTTTTTTGAGGGCTATTTAGAGGTAATAGAAGGTTTTTTGGTCTTTTCCCGAGTGCGTGTAACCCAAAATTTGAACTTAGCAAAAAAACCTTAAAAAAGATTTTAAAAAGTATTACCAAAAATGGGTAGAATGAAACATAAAATTCACAAAGTAGCACTAGGTAAGCTATTAACATAAATGTAATTTTTACTTCGATCCGATAATTATGTTCCACGTACTGGGGGGTTATTGGTTTCGCGGCTCTCGGACCGGGTTTTCCAGGCCCGAGACCATGTGTCACAAAAAAAACCGTTTTAAAATTCAAATCCATTGTAATGTGGACAACAAATAACTTATTCAGAAGAGTACTTAATTGCACACATTCTAAGTGGTGATTTACTCAGTTTGAACGAAAGTGTAATATTTTGGAGGTTTTTCATTATTTTCAATATTTTGATCGTTTTCGTTCAATGAAAAAGTGGTAAATTTCAAAGCCCAAAATCGTCGACTGGTACCTCGATTTCAGTAACGAATCTTATACCACGTTAAAGAGCGTTATCTCTTCTTTCAAAATCTGTTTTCAAAACTACGGGCAACTTAAAAGAAAATTTTTGAGGCCAAAAAATACAAGTAGTACTTTTCTGAAATTTGAGCTTTCCAGACTCAGCGGGTCGATGCTAAAAACTCAGAAAAATGCAATAAGAAATCAATTTGAGCAACAGTGATTTAACGTTATCAGCTATCAGAAACCAACAAGTGTTTATCGAGCGATCTGATAAAATTTAAAGCCGTTTTCCAACAAGAAAAGCAGAGTTTAGCCATCTTCTGCTACAAAACGCACGAGTGCCGTAAGGTTGTCAAAGGGCAAAGCACAATAATAAACTTCAAAAAGCACAACGTTTCTGCGTCCAGGAATTAGACTTTAGCGGACAGAACGATGCCTACGAGTGTATGTTTCATACCTTAGCATGGGTTTCCTAGATAGTGGAAATAAAAACATCAAGGACAGCATCGGCAACACCATCTTCGGCTGCTCTCAAACGACGGAGATTGCGTTACTTTTCACAGATTGACCGCCTACCACCTGTTTTTGGGCTCGCATTTCGACGGAACGCTTGCCTCGAGAGGCGCGGGGGCACGGATCTGAACTCTTCTTCACGAGACATTGAGCTGAATTTATCGGAAATATGTCACCACCAACAACAACATGAGCTTTTTTTCGGGTATTTGTCGTTTTTTATGCGAAAAGTTCGGGTAAGCAGATTCTTGCAAAAACCATTTGGCTTAAAAAATGTGTTTAGAAGCCCACCCTGGATTTGAAGCAAAAAGTATTTCCTCGAAATAAGCTAAAAATACCCAATTCACGCGGTGAAAAAATGGATGATTATGGAAGGATATTCGAATTCTTGCCTAACCTGAGGGATTTCTCGTGATGTAGGATTAGGGCTAGGAAAAAGCCCATAACCTGCTCCTGTCGTTGTGAATTTCCTCAAGATCAAAAATTTCAGTAAGAACTGAAAACAACAGCTTAAAGGAGGTGCACACACCTTGAACTAGCCAGGGAAAAGGGGCTTCTGATTGAGCTAAACTGTCATTGATGCACGGTGAAATTAGGTAGACCTGTTACTATCCCCCGCGCAACCACATGGGGAGTACTTTGAAGCGGTCCTGTCGGGGACTTTCGGGGGTAGGGGGCGGGGCAAATCGAAAATAACTTCTCTTTGTTTTTGTGAAGTACATCATTTCTCCCACGGTCGTGACTAGAATGGATACTCCAAAATCAGGTATCCGCTCGGAGACTGGAACTGAATAAAATTATTTTTCGGCAAATCGCTCCGACTCTTTACGACCTTGTTGTGTTCAAAGACTAAGACTAGTATACAAAGACTGAAAATAGTCAGGTCTCTTAGTGCAAAATATAGGCCGGATCGTTACAGACGTGACAAAAGTGTCAAATTTGGCACAGAGCTTCCTTAGCACCTACCGATTAATACTGGAGGGGGTGCCCGTTACAAATGGTCCTAATTACAGATAAAAGGGGGGGTTAACTTTCACCTATAATAGCAGATTGGGTGCCCTGTGGTGAGTACTCTTCTTGTTTGATTTGGCTAAAAAACATTCGTTTCAAATTTTTAAGTTTTTAATTTGGTAATGTTTAGTTGTTGTTACACTATTCAAAATAGTTTTTACATGTACATAATACTGACTAGTGCCCAGTCTCCACACGGTAAGTGTGACCATGTTCACTGTGCGGACTGTGCGGCTATCATTGTCACTGCTAAGACTTGCCAGTTATAATATCATTACATATCAATTTAAACAGATCACAAAGCAAGCTTTCAAAGATGTCATACAATAACATAAAACTGAAATGTATCACATCCTAAACGATGGAATCGTTAAAGTTTGACATGCCACATGAACGTTCTCATCAACCGTAACTGACAACGCGCCCACTTTGTAATTGTGCAGCTAAGAGTAGATTATAATTTGCTTCGTTGGTAACCTGTCCTTGAGATAATGATTAAAACATGTCAACCTCGTCCTCAGGGGGAAAAGGGGGAGCAAGGGTGGCACACTTGGTTAGTGCGCAGCCTTCGGTGCGCAAGGTCCCGACTTCGATCCCCGGTGTCAACACATCTTTATTTCAACTTTTCTTTTTTCTGTGGAGCTTTGACTATCTTTAAATACCCTTAAAACGGGAGAATTAATGGAGAGAGGGGGGTAAAAGGAGCGCACCGTCGACCTCAAGTTTATCAGTTATTATTACTGTCACGAGTTATTGACGTAAAATATGGTCGCTTTACCTTTGTCTACCTTTTTTTAAAACCCTGGGGACGAGGTTGTAAAACATGCCTCTCCAGGGATTTTTAACACTCTTTATCTTTTGCACATAATTTTGCATTTAAAAAGAAGTGAATGAGGTCCCTGCATGCCTAGACACCTGTAAGCGGCTCATTCACTTCAGAGCCCTTGGACCAGAGTGTTAATGGTAAGTCTGTCTATACGATCTTTCAAAAAAAGGAAGGTCGTCGCGTGTGCTACAATTTACAAACAAACTAACTTCAGAAGAGCTGAAATTTACAGGAACAAGGCCTCTTTTAGTCAACCAATGACGCATCATTTATGAAAATGAATGTAACTTGTTTGATGCAATTAGACGAATACCCCGTGGTTACGAAATCTTACGATCATGAATTCCTCGAGAGCAATTCAGTTACCAACTTTTCACAAAATAATGCTGTTGAAAATTACATAAAATACCAAAAAAAACAAGGGTCAACAATAATTATTGCCTGGTCCCTTATAATAATGGAGTGGTCATGATAAAGAAGCCCATCAGCCCCAACTTAGACCACTCAAACAGATTTCTGACAGATTGCATACTGCAAAACTTTGCATTCACTAGAAATCGGCTCCTGGTCACACCTTGTTTTTATTGCTGAATATCATTCTAAAGAGCTTTACGAAATATTTTGTTAGTAGGGGTGTTTTGAACAATTTGATTGATATTTAGAGATGGTGACAAAAACGAACACAAAAAAGTCACAAAACGAGACGCATGAAGCCACCGCAATCTAATATTCGTTTTACACCGATATAATGGCTTCTTTGGCTGCAATGCTGACGTTCTTGAAGATGGCAGGTAGTATCACAGCTAGTCCCGGGTTAGATATACCGTTTATTACCAGTTTCACGGTTCCTGAGACTTAGGGCCTGTTAACATAAAGGTGGGGGACCCCAGGTAGGTGAGGTAACCTGCTTAGGTGGGGTAAAAAAATAACCCTCCTTTACATGCAATCTTACAACCCCGCCATCCTGGGGTGCAGTTTCTCAAGATTATTGAATGGTCGCTAAGCACGTAAACAAGAAAAATGCTGGCAAACCAGGTCTACGCTCAATTGCTGCTCTTGCTGCAACCTTCACTGTTGTGGCTTTCTATTGTTACCTTTAATAATTATGTGAAGCCACCGGCGCCAAAGTGAATTTTGCGCGAATTTGATGTATCACGAATCCAACCCCGACTAGCCTGGGTTACCTCACCTTGAAACGCTGACATGGCAAAATTTGACCTCAGCTGAGAGGGTTACCTGGTGTGGCAGACCGGGCTACCCACCTTGAAGGGTGACCCCACCTATCATGTAAACGTGATCAAATTAAAATGAGAGATTATATGGACAGGCGGGTTACCCCACCTAAGTGGGTTACCATTCTCACCTGGGGTCCCACTCCTCCATGTAAACAGGCCATAAAAGTTAGCCCGGCCCCCTTTCTACAGTTTCAGCAGTTAAACTATTCACCATTTATCATTTGAGTCAATCTTGTACCACTTGAGTCTCACTTTTACGACTTGATAAGCTCTTATTATTTTTGGACATGAGTGCTTCAGTGCCAATGATAAACTGTGCTGTTTTTTGAAGCTTGGGCTAACTTGTTTCTTTTTTTCGTTTATGAGACCAGATTCTTTTTTGTTTGTTTTTGCTTTGTAAAGCTTAGACAAAGTGCGGGAATTGTCAATGATATGACTTGTGCCACGGTGCTTGCTTCTCTGTCGAAACATGCACTTGCGTCCAGCAGATAACTGGATAAAGAGAGACTGAAAGGCATCCAGGCCTATGTTAAGCTGAAAAATTAATTACCTCCCTAGGAAAGAACTGTTTTGGGTTCTGTCATTTCGTTATTTGCTCTCCATGAATAGCTGTCATAAATCCCTGATAACATGTGATACAACAGTCTCTTTGACAATTTCTTTTTTCTGAAATTTTGTATGTGAATCGCTATGCCATACGCTTTCTTCAGGTTAAAGTGACATGTAATGACAAGTAATACTTGATAAATAAGACTTAAGCCACATAATAAGGCCTCCTCTAACTGAAGTACATTAGAAAAGGGGAAGAGAACCCCAGAAGCTGAGTACTTGCAAGTTATGAAGTAAAGACGAGGCCATCTTAGAAATGACTTATGAAAATGTGGGCGGACTGTGGACTTGCTTTAAGGACACAGTAATAATCAACTTAATTATACAATCAATAAGCAAAATGGATGGGAATGCCAGATGTTCGAGTGAAATTGTTGTTTACAACATGAGAATAGAATTCAGAGTGATTTAAGGTATTAAATAACAATTTTCAATCAAAACACCACAGGGACCCCAGCAGATGAAATTTACAATAATTAAATCCTGTTTAGCACGCTTCAGTGGCACATTGGCAGTGGGCACCCCCTCTAATATTCATAGTACTGCAATAAGCTATTGCTGTGCAAAGTTTGGTGCTTTTGTCAACTCTGTAACGATCCTGACGCTAAGAGACCTGACTAAAAGGCTAAGATGAGAATGGTTACTCCAAAATATGGATCAAAGCCTACATAGAGGTTAGTTGTTTTTCACGTTCTTTTTGTAAGAATTTAGTGCAAGGAGCAAACAATGTCTGTTTAATTACAGTACCACTACGCGACTGCCGTGTAAAGCTTATTCATAGCAAAGTATCTGTTTGGATAGCTCAGAATAAGGTGGATACTTCAGAATAAGAATGGCCAAAATATGGAAGTTTTGGCCATCTGGATTACTATTACTGAAATTCCCAATAGAAACATGATTGTTACGTTTACAAAGAGGGTACAAATACAGTTAAGGTCAGTTAACCATCTTGTAATTTTATGGGTTAGTTGATTCCAAGTGTTAACAATAGTGAAAAACACATAAGGGACCTGTCATTTCTTTGAGGCGGGGGAGGGCTGGTGCAATTGGGGGGAGGGTCATTAAATTTTATGTAGCCAAAAAGGGGAGGGTCACCAAAAATTTAAGCTGGGCTTTGGGGAAGGCCATACCATTTTTAGCAAACATTGCTGTTCACTTAAAATAAAAATAAATCAACAAATAAAATATATTATTTAACAAACAAGTCCCTTGCATAGTAAGCATTTTAAACTTTCATAATGATCAACCTGAACTACCCAACAACCCTACATGTACGTCTTTTTCTTGATTTGTTTTTCAACAGCAACACACTGCGCAACATGTCTTTGCATTGATCAAGTTTCTCATTAAGATATTTCAATTCACTGTTCACTATTTTGCCTTAAATGTAATAAATTTTTGCCCTAAATCCAATAAACTCTTAGTTATAACATAAGGCCTTAAATGTTCTGACGACGTGCTACGTCATCAATGACGTAAGAAACACGTCCTTAAAGGGGCTGTGTCATGGCTGTTTGCTTCATTATGTTAATTTTGCCAATTATCTTATTTTCTCGAATAAGCGCCCACCGCCCCCCAATTAAGTGCCGCACATGGTAGACGCAGTCATAGACGCCGAAATTCTAGACGTTCCTCAAACATTACGATGGACCAAATTCGCAATTTGTACAAAGAGGATCATGGTGGCCTACATCTTCTTCTTACGGCGCTTTATCAAAATATATCTTCAGAACAAAGGGATTGATATGATAGGCATTACTAAGATTTTTTTACCTAAGCTGCAAAATGTATTTCGGTTATGAAATGATTACTCAGCAGCTGTAACTTAGTTAGCTAGTGAACCAAACTGGGCACTGATCTAACAAGAATATTCAGGGTTTCAAGATGACACTTTGACGGTAACCAATGCCAGCAGTCGGCTAACAGAAGGCTGAAGTACAAATGAACACACTTGGAAGTAGTGCTGACGGCGGTGTACAGAACGACAAGTAGTCGACGTTTGCTTGACTATTGTCCAACCTTTTTCCTACCGTTGATCAACAGTTTTTATTCATAACTCTTAGAAACTCAAGGGAAGGCGAAGGGACTGATTAGTTAAACCCTATTACAAAAGGGCATTTCACCTTTTTTTACTAGTTCTCTTTTACACTCCTCATACTCGAGTAACCGCTCGTCGCTCATTGTTCTTAGGACTCTTATTCGCTCTTTCAAGTTCCTATTTTCGTATGTTAACTGTGCCATCTGCAAAGACAGGAAATAAGTAGACATGTTTTTCATTATGGTTCAAAATTACCTTTGACCTGGTAGAATTTTAAGAGTTCATTTTTTTAGGTATTAGGCAGCAGCAAGCCAAGGTCCAATAGTATGAGGGTGTGCACTTTTAAACATTCACAGAAGGGCAACTATTATCACTCCACTAAAGCAATACTTAATACTGTGCTTTGTATGATAATGTCGATAGAGATTTTGGAAAAAAGGGATCTTCTTAAATTCAGTTTACACCTGAACATCTACTTGTATATTATACTGTATTTGGTTAGCTGTATGGTTACCTATGTGATGAAAGAAAAATCAAATACAGACATATTTTACACAATCTTCAGTAAACACCTGATATATGAGTTTTTAAAGGTAATAGAGGAATTATGCTGTTGCCAAACGACGCAAAACACTCAAGTTTTGCATGCTATGGTCGTTGCTTTTGAAAAAGTTTGGAGCTTGTTGGAATAAACTGTTGATGAACTAAGCAGCAGGTGATTCAGACTGATCTCGGGGATTAAGAAAGTGACGAACTTTTGAAGCATCAGTCACAATTCCAACGAACAATGTCACGGCAAACTACTCTGTTAGCAGTACCTCTGTATTTGATGTCAACAAGTAAGGAAATGACGTTTTAAAACATGTTAGGTGTTGGTTATTCTAAACATAGGCATAGTCCTTAGCAACAGTAACAATGGCAATGTCATGGCAAGCCAATCTGTTAGCGGTTATCATGCTCATCTAGAACTCAGGACAGAGATGAAGGAAATGAAACAATGAGGCTCTGTTTGTGTGTTTTGGAAGTTGCTTTAGGAAAATTTTGTCTTTCATTGTATTGTTCATATGTATTTCTTCTATAAATAACAAAAGATCGTTGCTCAGATTTCAATCAACAACGGCCCCCACTAACAGAGGGTGGTCTGCCTGTGGTGGCGGAACATCGAATTGGATTATATAAGAAACCTTTACCAGTCCATATCTGACCGCCTAAATAATGTAATTGAAATGAAGGGTCATCTCACTAAATATTAAGGTGTTTTAAAGTTAGATTTGCCGCAAACGGTGTTAAAACTAACGCGCGTAAAATGTAAACAAACGCCGCCATATTGAAAGTGACGAATACTTATGTCCCCCGACTGTATTTCTTGCATGATAAAATGGAAATCATAACCCCCGCAGATTATGGAATATGACAGGGGTCTTGAACTCCTTTGAACTAATTCTTAATTTAAGGTTGCAATCTTGCTGTGCTGATCCCCTGTACTGTCCAGTGATATGACAATGGTCCCTAACACCGATATCTTTATCACTATACTTTTGACCACAAATATGGAACTCCTGAGCAGTTTTAAAACATAGCTCATCCTCATCCGTCATCTTCAGCGGTTTCGTAAATTTAGTACTGATCATATTCTTACAAAATTCTACCTCCTTAAGCATCTCCTGCATAAACTTCTTTATTGGATCCTCTCCTCTGTAAATCTCTACAGGCTTAGTATATTTGTCATTATAACAGCAGACTACTTTATAACCATAGCTGCACGCCTTATATTTTTGATATTTGTCAGTACAAGATTTAGTATTATTAGGGAAGCATCCTTCTATCTTTTCCGTGATAGCTTCAAAATCTGCATATATTACATATGGTACCGGCATCTTCCTAGGATAATTTTGGAACTGTAACATATTATTCCCTTTCTGTGGCATCCTGATAGACTGCTGACCATTGATTACCATGCAGTTGGTCTTATAATTGGAAAGTATCTCTTCAGTACTAAAACATTGGAGACAGTGCACCCAAAAATGCTTTCTCTCCTTATGTTTGGTCTTATTATACAGTAAGCTATTAGAATCCTTGATAAGAACATTATGTTTCTTCTTGCCCTCCGTTATAAGCAGTAGGTTCAAAACTTCCTCGTTACACTCTTTGGAAACAAATAGGATAAAATTGTTTGTTCTCATAGCCGAAAACACTAATATTTACAGTATCTTTCCACTCAAGTTTAGCATAATCTTTTATACTAATAGGAAACTCAATACCATCATAATCCAAGTCTAGCAATACTTCTCTGTCTGATTTTTTGATCCGCTGGCGATCTTTTTTCTGTGGGTTCAAATAGCGGATGTGACACCATCTGAAACACTCATTATCTTCATCTTTAATGCTAACTAATCCCATGATTGAATTACTAAGTTCCGTCGTAGTGGTATATAAGAGGAACCTTTCAATACATCATACACAACAGTATTAATATAGTGCTCATCAATGTTAAAAATAGTCCAGCCACTACCCTCAGACAGCCATACACCATTTCCATTCAATATTTGCTGCTGTGATAATTCTAGGCTTGGTAAAAAATCATTGGGATTAATTACAATCTGCGCCCTACTATTAGAATAGGGTGGCTTATTTACATTAATATCATCCTTTCTTTTAATAAAAGTAAACCTTAAGAGTCTCCCCAAAATTTGAAACCTTTTGTATTACTAAGTATAGTATCAAACAATCTAGTAATTGCCAGTCTAGTATTTTGTAGCTGTACTAAGGCATCTCTATCAGACTTTAATGATATCTCAAATAATCTAGTATAACCATTCATAGCCCTTCATTTCTCACTGATTTGTGTTCTAGGGGCTAGTACTGGTTGTTGTTTCTTTGTTCGAGGTGCAGGACGAGGCCGATATTGTGGAATAGGATTATCCTCAAAATCCTGTATTAATTGTTGGACATTTCTCCTTAGTTCTTGTTGTTGTCTTCTTCTTCTTTAAGGGGGAATAGGGCGATTCGCTTCTTCCCTTATATTAACCAGATTTTGGAGTTCACTCATTTTGATTCCAGATAATAGCCTTCTGACTAGTTCATTACGATTGCTCATTATATTATTAATATATATATATAATATTTCTAATATCTGCGCTCATTAATATAATGATATATGTCTTTAAGCCTCGATCAGGTCACGTGATCCCCCCAAATTCCAGGAAAAACCCATTTGGCCACTTCCAGGAATTCCGGAATATGAAAAATACGCTCCTACCCCCATGTCCTATACTACTGCCTCTAAACTGGTTAATCCTACGCCAAGACAAAGGCAAGATTCCGACAAAGTGCATGTCAGGGACTCCCTTTCTCCTCCTTTCTAAGTCCCCCCTACCCTACGCTGACAGTATGTACGGGCATGTAGGTAGATGGGCAGAAGTAAGCTGATGTCATAGCGAAATTTCCTTCAATCGATGGCTTTCCAATTTCTATAGGAATGGAGGCTCCGCGCCAGGACACTCCGCTAAAAAATTGACCAATAGAATAGTTACCTTAGGTTTTCCTTTTCTTTATGGCTCATCTCCATTCGTAGTAATTCCATATTCTCTTCAAAACAGTTTGCTTTCCTCCCCAAATGTCGTATTTGTCTATCTGTAAACCAAAGAAAAAACCATGACCATGATTAATTAATTTCTACTCCTTCCCGAAACAGTCATAACTTAGCGATCAATTGAACTATTGTAGAAGACCTAAATGAAATAAATAACCCAAAATGTTACGATATTTTGCCTTAAATGTAATAAATTTTTGCCCTAAATCCAATAAACTCTTAGTTATAACATAAGGCCTTAAATGTTCTGACGACGTGCTACGTCATCAATGACGTAAGAAACACGTCCTTAAAGGGGCTGTGTCATGGCTGTTTGCTTCATTATGTTAATTTTGCCAATTATCTTATTTTCTCGAATAAGCGCCCACCGCCCCCCAATTAAGTGCCGCACATGGTAGACGCAGTCATAGACGCCGAAATTCTAGACGTTCCTCAAACATTACGATGGACCAAATTCGCAATTTGTACAAAGAGGATCATGGTGGCCTACATCTTCTTCTTACGGCGCTTTATCAAAATATATCTTCAGAACAAAGGGATTGATATGATAGGCATTACTAAGATTTTTTTACCTAAGCTGCAAAATGTATTTCGGTTATGAAATGATTACTCAGCAGCTGTAACTTAGTTAGCTAGTGAACCAAACTGGGCACTGATCTAACAAGAATATTCAGGGTTTCAAGATGACACTTTGACGGTAACCAATGCCAGCAGTCGGCTAACAGAAGGCTGAAGTACAAATGAACACACTTGGAAGTAGTGCTGACGGCGGTGTACAGAACGACAAGTAGTCGACGTTTGCTTGACTATTGTCCAACCTTTTTCCTACCGTTGATCAACAGTTTTTATTCATAACTCTTAGAAACTCAAGGGAAGGCGAAGGGACTGATTAGTTAAACCCTATTACAAAAGGGCATTTCACCTTTTTTTACTAGTTCTCTTTTACACTCCTCATACTCGAGTAACCGCTCGTCGCTCATTGTTCTTAGGACTCTTATTCGCTCTTTCAAGTTCCTATTTTCGTATGTTAACTGTGCCATCTGCAAAGACAGGAAATAAGTAGACATGTTTTTCATTATGGTTCAAAATTACCTTTGACCTGGTAGAATTTTAAGAGTTCATTTTTTTAGGTATTAGGCAGCAGCAAGCCAAGGTCCAATAGTATGAGGGTGTGCACTTTTAAACATTCACAGAAGGGCAACTATTATCACTCCACTAAAGCAATACTTAATACTGTGCTTTGTATGATAATGTCGATAGAGATTTTGGAAAAAAGGGATCTTCTTAAATTCAGTTTACACCTGAACATCTACTTGTATATTATACTGTATTTGGTTAGCTGTATGGTTACCTATGTGATGAAAGAAAAATCAAATACAGACATATTTTACACAATCTTCAGTAAACACCTGATATATGAGTTTTTAAAGGTAATAGAGGAATTATGCTGTTGCCAAACGACGCAAAACACTCAAGTTTTGCATGCTATGGTCGTTGCTTTTGAAAAAGTTTGGAGCTTGTTGGAATAAACTGTTGATGAACTAAGCAGCAGGTGATTCAGACTGATCTCGGGGATTAAGAAAGTGACGAACTTTTGAAGCATCAGTCACAATTCCAACGAACAATGTCACGGCAAACTACTCTGTTAGCAGTACCTCTGTATTTGATGTCAACAAGTAAGGAAATGACGTTTTAAAACATGTTAGGTGTTGGTTATTCTAAACATAGGCATAGTCCTTAGCAACAGTAACAATGGCAATGTCATGGCAAGCCAATCTGTTAGCGGTTATCATGCTCATCTAGAACTCAGGACAGAGATGAAGGAAATGAAACAATGAGGCTCTGTTTGTGTGTTTTGGAAGTTGCTTTAGGAAAATTTTGTCTTTCATTGTATTGTTCATATGTATTTCTTCTATAAATAACAAAAGATCGTTGCTCAGATTTCAATCAACAACGGCCCCCACTAACAGAGGGTGGTCTGCCTGTGGTGGCGGAACATCGAATTGGATTATATAAGAAACCTTTACCAGTCCATATCTGACCGCCTAAATAATGTAATTGAAATGAAGGGTCATCTCACTAAATATTAAGGTGTTTTAAAGTTAGATTTGCCGCAAACGGTGTTAAAACTAACGCGCGTAAAATGTAAACAAACGCCGCCATATTGAAAGTGACGAATACTTATGTCCCCCGACTGTATTTCTTGCATGATAAAATGGAAATCATAACCCCCGCAGATTATGGAATATGACAGGGGTCTTGAACTCCTTTGAACTAATTCTTAATTTAAGGTTGCAATCTTGCTGTGCTGATCCCCTGTACTGTCCAGTGATATGACAATGGTCCCTAACACCGATATCTTTATCACTATACTTTTGACCACAAATATGGAACTCCTGAGCAGTTTTAAAACATAGCTCATCCTCATCCGTCATCTTCAGCGGTTTCGTAAATTTAGTACTGATCATATTCTTACAAAATTCTACCTCCTTAAGCATCTCCTGCATAAACTTCTTTATTGGATCCTCTCCTCTGTAAATCTCTACAGGCTTAGTATATTTGTCATTATAACAGCAGACTACTTTATAACCATAGCTGCACGCCTTATATTTTTGATATTTGTCAGTACAAGATTTAGTATTATTAGGGAAGCATCCTTCTATCTTTTCCGTGATAGCTTCAAAATCTGCATATATTACATATGGTACCGGCATCTTCCTAGGATAATTTTGGAACTGTAACATATTATTCCCTTTCTGTGGCATCCTGATAGACTGCTGACCATTGATTACCATGCAGTTGGTCTTATAATTGGAAAGTATCTCTTCAGTACTAAAACATTGGAGACAGTGCACCCAAAAATGCTTTCTCTCCTTATGTTTGGTCTTATTATACAGTAAGCTATTAGAATCCTTGATAAGAACATTATGTTTCTTCTTGCCCTCCGTTATAAGCAGTAGGTTCAAAACTTCCTCGTTACACTCTTTGGAAACAAATAGGATAAAATTGTTTGTTCTCATAGCCGAAAACACTAATATTTACAGTATCTTTCCACTCAAGTTTAGCATAATCTTTTATACTAATAGGAAACTCAATACCATCATAATCCAAGTCTAGCAATACTTCTCTGTCTGATTTTTTGATCCGCTGGCGATCTTTTTTCTGTGGGTTCAAATAGCGGATGTGACACCATCTGAAACACTCATTATCTTCATCTTTAATGCTAACTAATCCCATGATTGAATTACTAAGTTCCGTCGTAGTGGTATATAAGAGGAACCTTTCAATACATCATACACAACAGTATTAATATAGTGCTCATCAATGTTAAAAATAGTCCAGCCACTACCCTCAGACAGCCATACACCATTTCCATTCAATATTTGCTGCTGTGATAATTCTAGGCTTGGTAAAAAATCATTGGGATTAATTACAATCTGCGCCCTACTATTAGAATAGGGTGGCTTATTTACATTAATATCATCCTTTCTTTTAATAAAAGTAAACCTTAAGAGTCTCCCCAAAATTTGAAACCTTTTGTATTACTAAGTATAGTATCAAACAATCTAGTAATTGCCAGTCTAGTATTTTGTAGCTGTACTAAGGCATCTCTATCAGACTTTAATGATATCTCAAATAATCTAGTATAACCATTCATAGCCCTTCATTTCTCACTGATTTGTGTTCTAGGGGCTAGTACTGGTTGTTGTTTCTTTGTTCGAGGTGCAGGACGAGGCCGATATTGTGGAATAGGATTATCCTCAAAATCCTGTATTAATTGTTGGACATTTCTCCTTAGTTCTTGTTGTTGTCTTCTTCTTCTTTAAGGGGGAATAGGGCGATTCGCTTCTTCCCTTATATTAACCAGATTTTGGAGTTCACTCATTTTGATTCCAGATAATAGCCTTCTGACTAGTTCATTACGATTGCTCATTATATTATTAATATATATATATAATATTTCTAATATCTGCGCTCATTAATATAATGATATATGTCTTTAAGCCTCGATCAGGTCACGTGATCCCCCCAAATTCCAGGAAAAACCCATTTGGCCACTTCCAGGAATTCCGGAATATGAAAAATACGCTCCTACCCCCATGTCCTATACTACTGCCTCTAAACTGGTTAATCCTACGCCAAGACAAAGGCAAGATTCCGACAAAGTGCATGTCAGGGACTCCCTTTCTCCTCCTTTCTAAGTCCCCCCTACCCTACGCTGACAGTATGTACGGGCATGTAGGTAGATGGGCAGAAGTAAGCTGATGTCATAGCGAAATTTCCTTCAATCGATGGCTTTCCAATTTCTATAGGAATGGAGGCTCCGCGCCAGGACACTCCGCTAAAAAATTGACCAATAGAATAGTTACCTTAGGTTTTCCTTTTCTTTATGGCTCATCTCCATTCGTAGTAATTCCATATTCTCTTCAAAACAGTTTGCTTTCCTCCCCAAATGTCGTATTTGTCTATCTGTAAACCAAAGAAAAAACCATGACCATGATTAATTAATTTCTACTCCTTCCCGAAACAGTCATAACTTAGCGATCAATTGAACTATTGTAGAAGACCTAAATGAAATAAATAACCCAAAATGTTACGATATTTTGCCTTAAATGTAATAAATTTTTGCCCTAAATCCAATAAACTCTTAGTTATAACATAAGGCCTTAAATGTTCTGACGACGTGCTACGTCATCAATGACGTAAGAAACACGTCCTTAAAGGGGCTGTGTCATGGCTGTTTGCTTCATTATGTTAATTTTGCCAATTATCTTATTTTCTCGAATAAGCGCCCACCGCCCCCCAATTAAGTGCCGCACATGGTAGACGCAGTCATAGACGCCGAAATTCTAGACGTTCCTCAAACATTACGATGGACCAAATTCGCAATTTGTACAAAGAGGATCATGGTGGCCTACATCTTCTTCTTACGGCGCTTTATCAAAATATATCTTCAGAACAAAGGGATTGATATGATAGGCATTACTAAGATTTTTTTACCTAAGCTGCAAAATGTATTTCGGTTATGAAATGATTACTCAGCAGCTGTAACTTAGTTAGCTAGTGAACCAAACTGGGCACTGATCTAACAAGAATATTCAGGGTTTCAAGATGACACTTTGACGGTAACCAATGCCAGCAGTCGGCTAACAGAAGGCTGAAGTACAAATGAACACACTTGGAAGTAGTGCTGACGGCGGTGTACAGAACGACAAGTAGTCGACGTTTGCTTGACTATTGTCCAACCTTTTTCCTACCGTTGATCAACAGTTTTTATTCATAACTCTTAGAAACTCAAGGGAAGGCGAAGGGACTGATTAGTTAAACCCTATTACAAAAGGGCATTTCACCTTTTTTTACTAGTTCTCTTTTACACTCCTCATACTCGAGTAACCGCTCGTCGCTCATTGTTCTTAGGACTCTTATTCGCTCTTTCAAGTTCCTATTTTCGTATGTTAACTGTGCCATCTGCAAAGACAGGAAATAAGTAGACATGTTTTTCATTATGGTTCAAAATTACCTTTGACCTGGTAGAATTTTAAGAGTTCATTTTTTTAGGTATTAGGCAGCAGCAAGCCAAGGTCCAATAGTATGAGGGTGTGCACTTTTAAACATTCACAGAAGGGCAACTATTATCACTCCACTAAAGCAATACTTAATACTGTGCTTTGTATGATAATGTCGATAGAGATTTTGGAAAAAAGGGATCTTCTTAAATTCAGTTTACACCTGAACATCTACTTGTATATTATACTGTATTTGGTTAGCTGTATGGTTACCTATGTGATGAAAGAAAAATCAAATACAGACATATTTTACACAATCTTCAGTAAACACCTGATATATGAGTTTTTAAAGGTAATAGAGGAATTATGCTGTTGCCAAACGACGCAAAACACTCAAGTTTTGCATGCTATGGTCGTTGCTTTTGAAAAAGTTTGGAGCTTGTTGGAATAAACTGTTGATGAACTAAGCAGCAGGTGATTCAGACTGATCTCGGGGATTAAGAAAGTGACGAACTTTTGAAGCATCAGTCACAATTCCAACGAACAATGTCACGGCAAACTACTCTGTTAGCAGTACCTCTGTATTTGATGTCAACAAGTAAGGAAATGACGTTTTAAAACATGTTAGGTGTTGGTTATTCTAAACATAGGCATAGTCCTTAGCAACAGTAACAATGGCAATGTCATGGCAAGCCAATCTGTTAGCGGTTATCATGCTCATCTAGAACTCAGGACAGAGATGAAGGAAATGAAACAATGAGGCTCTGTTTGTGTGTTTTGGAAGTTGCTTTAGGAAAATTTTGTCTTTCATTGTATTGTTCATATGTATTTCTTCTATAAATAACAAAAGATCGTTGCTCAGATTTCAATCAACAACGGCCCCCACTAACAGAGGGTGGTCTGCCTGTGGTGGCGGAACATCGAATTGGATTATATAAGAAACCTTTACCAGTCCATATCTGACCGCCTAAATAATGTAATTGAAATGAAGGGTCATCTCACTAAATATTAAGGTGTTTTAAAGTTAGATTTGCCGCAAACGGTGTTAAAACTAACGCGCGTAAAATGTAAACAAACGCCGCCATATTGAAAGTGACGAATACTTATGTCCCCCGACTGTATTTCTTGCATGATAAAATGGAAATCATAACCCCCGCAGATTATGGAATATGACAGGGGTCTTGAACTCCTTTGAACTAATTCTTAATTTAAGGTTGCAATCTTGCTGTGCTGATCCCCTGTACTGTCCAGTGATATGACAATGGTCCCTAACACCGATATCTTTATCACTATACTTTTGACCACAAATATGGAACTCCTGAGCAGTTTTAAAACATAGCTCATCCTCATCCGTCATCTTCAGCGGTTTCGTAAATTTAGTACTGATCATATTCTTACAAAATTCTACCTCCTTAAGCATCTCCTGCATAAACTTCTTTATTGGATCCTCTCCTCTGTAAATCTCTACAGGCTTAGTATATTTGTCATTATAACAGCAGACTACTTTATAACCATAGCTGCACGCCTTATATTTTTGATATTTGTCAGTACAAGATTTAGTATTATTAGGGAAGCATCCTTCTATCTTTTCCGTGATAGCTTCAAAATCTGCATATATTACATATGGTACCGGCATCTTCCTAGGATAATTTTGGAACTGTAACATATTATTCCCTTTCTGTGGCATCCTGATAGACTGCTGACCATTGATTACCATGCAGTTGGTCTTATAATTGGAAAGTATCTCTTCAGTACTAAAACATTGGAGACAGTGCACCCAAAAATGCTTTCTCTCCTTATGTTTGGTCTTATTATACAGTAAGCTATTAGAATCCTTGATAAGAACATTATGTTTCTTCTTGCCCTCCGTTATAAGCAGTAGGTTCAAAACTTCCTCGTTACACTCTTTGGAAACAAATAGGATAAAATTGTTTGTTCTCATAGCCGAAAACACTAATATTTACAGTATCTTTCCACTCAAGTTTAGCATAATCTTTTATACTAATAGGAAACTCAATACCATCATAATCCAAGTCTAGCAATACTTCTCTGTCTGATTTTTTGATCCGCTGGCGATCTTTTTTCTGTGGGTTCAAATAGCGGATGTGACACCATCTGAAACACTCATTATCTTCATCTTTAATGCTAACTAATCCCATGATTGAATTACTAAGTTCCGTCGTAGTGGTATATAAGAGGAACCTTTCAATACATCATACACAACAGTATTAATATAGTGCTCATCAATGTTAAAAATAGTCCAGCCACTACCCTCAGACAGCCATACACCATTTCCATTCAATATTTGCTGCTGTGATAATTCTAGGCTTGGTAAAAAATCATTGGGATTAATTACAATCTGCGCCCTACTATTAGAATAGGGTGGCTTATTTACATTAATATCATCCTTTCTTTTAATAAAAGTAAACCTTAAGAGTCTCCCCAAAATTTGAAACCTTTTGTATTACTAAGTATAGTATCAAACAATCTAGTAATTGCCAGTCTAGTATTTTGTAGCTGTACTAAGGCATCTCTATCAGACTTTAATGATATCTCAAATAATCTAGTATAACCATTCATAGCCCTTCATTTCTCACTGATTTGTGTTCTAGGGGCTAGTACTGGTTGTTGTTTCTTTGTTCGAGGTGCAGGACGAGGCCGATATTGTGGAATAGGATTATCCTCAAAATCCTGTATTAATTGTTGGACATTTCTCCTTAGTTCTTGTTGTTGTCTTCTTCTTCTTTAAGGGGGAATAGGGCGATTCGCTTCTTCCCTTATATTAACCAGATTTTGGAGTTCACTCATTTTGATTCCAGATAATAGCCTTCTGACTAGTTCATTACGATTGCTCATTATATTATTAATATATATATATAATATTTCTAATATCTGCGCTCATTAATATAATGATATATGTCTTTAAGCCTCGATCAGGTCACGTGATCCCCCCAAATTCCAGGAAAAACCCATTTGGCCACTTCCAGGAATTCCGGAATATGAAAAATACGCTCCTACCCCCATGTCCTATACTACTGCCTCTAAACTGGTTAATCCTACGCCAAGACAAAGGCAAGATTCCGACAAAGTGCATGTCAGGGACTCCCTTTCTCCTCCTTTCTAAGTCCCCCCTACCCTACGCTGACAGTATGTACGGGCATGTAGGTAGATGGGCAGAAGTAAGCTGATGTCATAGCGAAATTTCCTTCAATCGATGGCTTTCCAATTTCTATAGGAATGGAGGCTCCGCGCCAGGACACTCCGCTAAAAAATTGACCAATAGAATAGTTACCTTAGGTTTTCCTTTTCTTTATGGCTCATCTCCATTCGTAGTAATTCCATATTCTCTTCAAAACAGTTTGCTTTCCTCCCCAAATGTCGTATTTGTCTATCTGTAAACCAAAGAAAAAACCATGACCATGATTAATTAATTTCTACTCCTTCCCGAAACAGTCATAACTTAGCGATCAATTGAACTATTGTAGAAGACCTAAATGAAATAAATAACCCAAAATGTTACGATATTTTGCCTTAAATGTAATAAATTTTTGCCCTAAATCCAATAAACTCTTAGTTATAACATAAGGCCTTAAATGTTCTGACGACGTGCTACGTCATCAATGACGTAAGAAACACGTCCTTAAAGGGGCTGTGTCATGGCTGTTTGCTTCATTATGTTAATTTTGCCAATTATCTTATTTTCTCGAATAAGCGCCCACCGCCCCCCAATTAAGTGCCGCACATGGTAGACGCAGTCATAGACGCCGAAATTCTAGACGTTCCTCAAACATTACGATGGACCAAATTCGCAATTTGTACAAAGAGGATCATGGTGGCCTACATCTTCTTCTTACGGCGCTTTATCAAAATATATCTTCAGAACAAAGGGATTGATATGATAGGCATTACTAAGATTTTTTTACCTAAGCTGCAAAATGTATTTCGGTTATGAAATGATTACTCAGCAGCTGTAACTTAGTTAGCTAGTGAACCAAACTGGGCACTGATCTAACAAGAATATTCAGGGTTTCAAGATGACACTTTGACGGTAACCAATGCCAGCAGTCGGCTAACAGAAGGCTGAAGTACAAATGAACACACTTGGAAGTAGTGCTGACGGCGGTGTACAGAACGACAAGTAGTCGACGTTTGCTTGACTATTGTCCAACCTTTTTCCTACCGTTGATCAACAGTTTTTATTCATAACTCTTAGAAACTCAAGGGAAGGCGAAGGGACTGATTAGTTAAACCCTATTACAAAAGGGCATTTCACCTTTTTTTACTAGTTCTCTTTTACACTCCTCATACTCGAGTAACCGCTCGTCGCTCATTGTTCTTAGGACTCTTATTCGCTCTTTCAAGTTCCTATTTTCGTATGTTAACTGTGCCATCTGCAAAGACAGGAAATAAGTAGACATGTTTTTCATTATGGTTCAAAATTACCTTTGACCTGGTAGAATTTTAAGAGTTCATTTTTTTAGGTATTAGGCAGCAGCAAGCCAAGGTCCAATAGTATGAGGGTGTGCACTTTTAAACATTCACAGAAGGGCAACTATTATCACTCCACTAAAGCAATACTTAATACTGTGCTTTGTATGATAATGTCGATAGAGATTTTGGAAAAAAGGGATCTTCTTAAATTCAGTTTACACCTGAACATCTACTTGTATATTATACTGTATTTGGTTAGCTGTATGGTTACCTATGTGATGAAAGAAAAATCAAATACAGACATATTTTACACAATCTTCAGTAAACACCTGATATATGAGTTTTTAAAGGTAATAGAGGAATTATGCTGTTGCCAAACGACGCAAAACACTCAAGTTTTGCATGCTATGGTCGTTGCTTTTGAAAAAGTTTGGAGCTTGTTGGAATAAACTGTTGATGAACTAAGCAGCAGGTGATTCAGACTGATCTCGGGGATTAAGAAAGTGACGAACTTTTGAAGCATCAGTCACAATTCCAACGAACAATGTTTCTTGGGAGTGGAAACCCAAAGAAAAGGCAGCTTGGCAAATAAAGCTTCTCGGTCTTCGTCAGATAATTGGTTTTTGTTTCTTGGTCTCTTACTTTTAGTGTAATGGGTCTAACAGGGACGGGAGCGACTGTTTCTTTCGACCTGGAAACTTTGTTAACTGAGCTCACTTTAACTCAAAGTACTGGGGCGAGAAAATTCTGATTGTCCTTCAAGGGATTACGTTGCTTGCGGCCTCGAACTGCTTGGAGTTACTTGGTTTTTCTTACTTTCTTTTTTTGTCTTTGAATTGCAAGCAAGCATCTGCATATACAAGTCAAGAGGTGCCCCTGCTAAGGGAATTGGGCCACCCCAGCATTGCTGGGAAAATGGCGCTGACCTAGTAAGTTCATGAGATATTTGTCTGTAGATGGTACACAGTCAGAGGTACACATTGAAAGGTACTTTAGTTTTCCACCAAGGTATTTTGCTCACATGTACTGAATGAATCCTGAAAATATAGTAAGTTCAAGGTTAGGTCGCTATAAAGGGTCATATTATTTTTTGTTTTGCTTATGAGAATTTATTTTCAGCTCTCATGAGTCGAAAAGGTGCTGAACTGTCCACAGAGACAAAAGAATCAATTATTACTCTGTCGGAATCCGTGCAAAACAAAGCGGAACTGTCAAGAATGTTGAACATTCCAAGAACGACTATCACGAGCGTTCTAAGTGCAAGTACCGAAGGACTGGCACAGTGGAGAGTTTGACACGAAGTGGCAGGAAAAGGAGCTTCACAAATAGAGATGTATAGGGATGTATTTGTTATGATGGTGTTGGAATTAGACAAGAACTTATGGCCAGTAGTTGTCTGGTATTTTGAAGGAAAAGAATACTTGTTCATGGATGACAGTGCGCCTGTTCACAGAGCCCACACTGTAGAAAATTATAAAGATCAAAACGAAGTAACCTCAATGGAATGGCCAGCACAATCACCAGATTTAAATGTAATAGAAAATATCTGGCTCTACATGAAGAGAGAGCTATAAAAGTCCGCGGTAGATATCACTACCAAAAATGATCTTCTGCGTGAAATCCAGAGCGTGTGGCGGAACATCGAATTGGATTATATAAGAAACCTTTACCAGTCCATATCTGACCGCCTAAATAATGTAATTGAAATGAAGGGTCATCTCACTAAATATTAAGGTGTTTTAAAGTTAGATTTGCCGCAAACGGTGTTAAAACTAACGCGCGTAAAATGTAAACAAACGCCGCCATATTGAAAGTGACGAATACTTATGTCCCCCGACTGTATTTCTTGCATGATAAAATGGGAATCATAACCCCCGCAGATTATGGAATATGACAAGGGTCTTGAACTCCTTTGAACTAATTCTTAATTTAAGGTTGCAATCTTGCTGTGCTGATCCCCTGTACTGTCCAGTGATATGACAATGGTCCCTAACACCGATATCTTTATCACTATACTTTTGACCACAAATATGGAACTCCTGAGCAGTTTTAAAACATTGCTCATCCTCATCCGTCATCTTCAGCGGTTTCGTAAATTTAGTACTGATCATATTCTTACAAAATTCTACCTCCTTAAGCATCTCCTGCATAAACTTCTTTATTGGATCCTCTCCTCTGTAAATCTCTACAGGCTTAGTATATTTGTCATTATAACAGCAGACTACTTTATAACCATAGCTGCACGCCGTATACTTTTGATATTTGTCAGTACAAGATTTAGTATTATTAGGGAAGCATCCTTCTATCTTTTCCGTGATAGCTTCAAAATCTGCATATATTACATATGGTACCGGCATCTTCCTAGGATAATTTTGGAACTGTAACATATTATTCCCTTTCTGTGGCATCCTGATAGACTGCTGACCATTGATTACCATGCAGTTGGTCTTATAATTGGAAAGTATCTCTTCAGTACTAAAACATTGGAGACAGTGCACCCAAAAATGCTTTCTCTCCTTATGTTTGGTCTTATTATACAGTAAGCTATTAGAATCCTTGATAAGAACATTATGTTTCTTCTTGCCCTCCGTTATAAGCAGTAGGTTCAAAACTTCCTCGTTACACTCTTTGGAAACAAATAGGATAAAATTGTTTGTTCTCATAGCCGAAAACACTAATATTTACAGTATCTTTCCACTCAAGTTTAGCATAATCTTTTATACTAATAGGAAACTCAATACCATCATAATCCAAGTCTAGCAATACTTCTCTGTCTGATTTTTTGATCCGCTGGGGATCTTTTTTCTGTGGGTTGAAATAGCAGATGTGACACCATCTGAAACACTCATTATCTTCATCTTTAATGCTAACTAATCCCATGATTGAATTACTAAGTTCCGTCGTAGTGGTATATAAGAGGAACCTTTCAATACATCATACACAACAGTATTAATATAGTGCTCATCAATGTTAAAAATAGTCCAGCCACTACCCTCAGACAGCCATACACCATTTCCATTCAATATTTGCTGCTGTGATAATTCTAGGCTTGGTAAAAAATCATTGGGATTAATTACAATCTGCGCCCTACTATTAGAATAGGGTGGCTTATTTACATTAATATCATCCTTTCTTTTAATAAAAGTAAACCTTAAGAGTCTCCCCAAAATTTGAAACCTTTTGTATTACTAAGTATAGTATCAAACAATCTAGTAATTGCCAGTCTAGTATTTTGTAGCTGTACTAAGGCATCTCTATCAGACTCAAATAATCTAGTATAACCATTCATAGCCCTTCATTTCTCACTGATTTGTGTTCTAGGGGCTAGTACTGGTTGTTGTTTCTTTGTTCGAGGTGCAGGACGAGGCCGATATTGTGGAATAGGATTATCCTCAAAATCCTGTATTAATTGTTGGACATTTCTCCTTAGTTCTTGTTGTTGTCTTCTTCTTCTTTAAGGGGGAATAGGGCGATTCGCTTCTTCCCTTATATTAACCAGATTTTGGAGTTCACTCATTTTGATTCCAGATAATAGCCTTCTGACTAGTTCATTACGATTTCTCATTATATTATTAATATATATATATAATATTTCTAATATCTGCGGTCATTAATATAATGATATATGTCTTTAAGCCTCGATCAGGTCACGTGATCCCCCCAAATTCCAGGAAAAACCCATTTGGTCACCTCCAGGAATTCCGGAATATGAAAAATGCGCTCCTACCCCCATGTCCTATACTACTGCCTCTAAACTGGTTAATCCTACGCCAAGACAAAGGCAAGATTCCGACAAAGTGCATGTCAGGGACTCCCTTTCTCCTCCTTTCTAAGTCCCCCCTACCCTACGCTCACAGTATGTACGGGCATGTAGGTAGATGGGCGGAAGTAAGCTGGTGTCATAGCGAAATTTCCTTCAATCGATGGCTTTCCAATTTCTATAGGAATGGAGGCTCCGCGCCAGGACACTCCGCTAAAAAATTGACCAATAGAATAGTTACCTTAGGTTTTCCTTTTCTTTATGGCTCATCTCCATTCGTAATAATTCATTATTCTCCTCAAAACAGTTTGCTTTCCTCCCCAAATGTCGTATTTGTCTATCTGTAAACCAAAGAAAAAACCATGACCATGATTAATTAATTTCTACTCCTTCCCGAAACAGTCATAACTTAGCGATCAATTGAACTATTGTAGAAGACCTAAATGAAATAAATAACCCAAAATGTTACGATATTTTGCCTTAAATGTAATAAATTTTTGCCCTAAATCCAATAAACTCTTAGTTATAACATAAGGCCTTAAATGTTCTGACGACATGCTACGTCATCAATGACGTAAGAAACACGTCCTTAAAGGGGCTGTGTCATGGCTGTTTGCTTCATTATGTTAATTTTGCCAATTATCTTATTTTCTCGAATAAGCGCCCACCGCCCCCCAATTAAGTGCCGCACATGGTAGACGCAGTCATAGACGACGAAATTCTAGACGTTCCTCAAACATTACGATGGACCAAATTCGCAATTTGTACAAAGAGGATCATGGTGGCCTACATCTTCTTCTTACGGCGCTTTATCAAAATATATCTTCAGAACAAAGGGATTGATATGATAGGCATTACTAAGATTTTTTTACCTAAGCTGCAAAATGTATTTCGGTTATGAAATGATTACTCAGCAGCTGTAAGTTAGTTAGCTAGTGAACCAAACTGGGCACTGATCTAACAAGAATATTCAGGGTTTCAAGATGACACTTTGACGGTAACCAATGCCAGCAGTCGGCTAACAGAAGGCTGAAGTACAAATGAACACACTTGGAAGTAGTGCTGACGGCGGTGTACAGAACGACAAGTAGTCGACGTTTGCTTGACTATTGTCCAACCTTTTTCCTACCGTTGATCAACAGTTTTTATTCATAACTCTTAGAAACTCAAGGGGAAGGCGAAGGGACTGATTAGTTAAACCCTATTACAAAAGGGCATTTCACCTTTT
>OZ037781.1:35975066-35997566 GCA_964035525.1 Porites cylindrica
AATTATGCAATTATGACTTTATCATATGCCACCCAGGTTACCATGATGCAGTGCCCTTTGCTTACATAAAAACTACTTCGCACCAGGCTCTTAAAACAAGGCATCGATGTCTATTAGGCTACAATCATCGCAAATTTTCATTTGGCGGCACAAGTGGCTCAACGCGAGAAAAGCCTGTTCTAGTAGTTCAGTTGACGGCTTGGCCATGAATTCTTTCCAAACAACCTGTTTCAAGTACGATACAATTACACATGCAGAAAGTGAGCGATGGCGTAGCACTTTGCGTAGACTTCAAGAGTACTTGACAGCGACCCGCGACTAAAAAGCGAGAGTCCGCTGCACTTGCTCTGATGAACATCCATTGCATTACGCAAATTGGCTTTAGTAAAACAATCGACACCGTTGTACACAGGCATCCATGATGTCTCCTTCTTACTAATATCCTAACTGAATAAACGGCAAATCACAAGACTACAGTGTGGCCTACTCTGGGACCTTAACTCGCCGCGAGATTGTGCGAGCTAATGCGAGTTTAAGCGAGTTAAGGCGAGATAAGGAAAAATTGAGCTCGCCTATTAGTTGCGAGTTTGTGCGAGTTAAGGCGAGTTAGGGGAAAATGATCCACCTTATGTTGAGGTTATAAGGGTTAAAACTTATAATATGTTTTATAAAGATGCCTTGCAATCTTTGTATTTCTTATATATAATATAGTAGGCTCCATGTTGTCCAATTACGAAAAAATTAAACAAAAAATTTCAGATGAGCTCCAAAGTTGAATGAAGCCAAATCTTGTTTAAATTTATTAATTGAATTATTTTCCTAATTGGACAAGCTTAAGTATGGATATGCTAGTGATTATTATTATTAATTATATAGCATTTAGACACTAAACTATACCATTTGGTGGCTGTATCATAATAATAATAATCATCATCATCATCATCATATATTATTTATTAAAGCTATATAATTATTTGGCAGAATATTAAATTACCAGTAGTGAAGAAAAAAAATGAAAACAAAACAATCATGAATTGATAAAAAAAAATGTAGCTGTAGTATAAGCACAGGTAGGATATTTCATTTTATTTACTTTTTTCAAATCAATAATCCTACGGTATGTTTTAATAGGCAGGTGAGCATAATAGGTATCACATGACATGTCATCAATTGTTATCACTAACTCCAGAATTGAAAAAAAAAATTGTTTTTGCAGTCTGTGTCAATGTTCTTCAAAGAACTAGTATAAAAAACCGGGGAAGCTGACGAATTACAACTCGGCTGACGAAATTTTCATGACACAATCAATTTTACTGAAATGAAATGAAATTTCTTTCTCCTTGAAAATTATAAGACTTATCTTTAAGTCTTCCATTTGATCCAATCTCTCCACTTCCCTGATGGTTTCCCTTGGAATCCAGCTCAATTGTTTCTTTTCACTGCCAGAAATGATTGCCTTTTTGTTTCCTCGGATAATCTATTTAAGTTTCTTGCAAATAAAGGCTGGTGCCTTTTCGCAAAGACAGCAGTTCCCGTACTTTAGAAACTCCCTCCTTAAACTTGGACAATCCTGTGAGAGACACCTTAATTTCTACAAAAGAAAGGAGGGTCAGGTTAACTTGACAGTAAACTCTTTATCATTCTCAGCCTAGCAAAACAGCAAAAAATAAATGACCATATTTTCTGTTCAGGCTTACTTATTTTTTACAAAGTGTCAGAACGTGTTCATAGTTGTGCAGAGGACTATACCTTATTTAACTTGATTAACAAGAAAACACTCTCCACTATCGGCTTTGTCTTCCAAACTCTTAAGAGTTGTCACTGATGAATCTTTCCTGCTTCGCATTTTTACAAAATGATCACCGGCTCAGGCGTTCTGTGCGTGTTTTCATGTCACGTACGCCACATTGAAGCTTCCTACCTAAAACTTGCCAGTGGACTGGGGTCAACAAGGCTTTGATAGAGTTAGTTAACGTTGCAAGGGTAAACGGCTTTAGCTTAGCTTACCTGCATGTGATACATTTTGAAACTTCTAGATTTAACATTAAAAGTTTTGCACGAGTTCTCCCCCTTTTCTTCCGAAGTTTTCCCGTCCATCTTTAAAATTACCCAGAATGCGTATTGAGGACAATAGGCTGAGCGAGAGGGCCCTGGGAAGACACGAGTTCCCAGTATCTTCTGGGTAATTTCAAAGATGGCGAACGAAGTTGGCTATCAATGCAGAAATTGTACCTTAAGCAATCCTTTATTCAGTTAAGGGCTAAATGTAACGAGTCTTTATGAATCATGCCTGGGTTATGGTTGCCAGTCTGACTACAATGTAGGCCATACAGGATGTCACGTTGAACCAATGTACAGATCTTCTAGTAAGAGGTAAATATTTATAAGAATTATTTGTAATGGTAACAGGACCGAGTGGAGTCCAATTCGGTCTGTAATCATACGAGTGATTAACAAAATCGGACGACCGCGTAGCGGGAGTCCGATTTGTTTAATCACGAGTGTGATTACAGACCGAATTGGACGACACGAAGTTCTGTTACCAATTAATCATAACTTTAACAAAATTTGTAATATAATAGGCTATTTTTTAAATCAAAAGACAAGAAATTCGAAATTTTGTTTTGCTAGCAGTGAAAAAAAAAGCCATTTAAGCGCGCGCGTGATGGCGCGTACTGTCCTATCAAACTGTCCAATTAAGGCTGAAATCAGGGCAGCTGATAGCCAATCAGATTTGAGAATTTTGTTATAGTTATGATTAATAAGAAATATGGACTGCAATCAGTATGTGGTGTATTTAAAGGATTCTCGATTCTGGCTACATCCTAGCCTTTCATTGATGATTGCCAGCTAGAATCCTCATTAAGCTTCATTAGATTATAAGATGATACGTATGCTACTAATCTTCATACATGTATGTCATAAACATGCAGCTTGCATGCATTATATTTGCAAAGTAATTAAACTTTCCATTACAAGTAAACTTTTTTGTAAATCGTTAACCAGCTTAAAACTAAAAATTTAATATTCTGGTATTATGTTTTTGTATTTCACTCTAAATTTGAGATTTGTTATTTTAAGCCAAAAATTAAAAACAAATCATAGGATGATATTTGTAACTTCAAATGAGAGATTCCAAGCACGCTTGACTTTGGAGTGTTTCTTTGTCTCACGTAGAAGTGTAAGACTAAAACTTAAACTATTTTATGAAAACTTTTTCGTGGATTCACTGTTTGTGCTTTTAGTTAATGTCACTTACTTTGTGGACCAAAACACAAACAGTCAACATGGGATTTGTAAGACCCTGTGACCACATGCCTCTGGAATTTCTGCCATGCTTAGCATTGAAGCCTTTTCATTAGGCAACGAGTTAGTGCATGTTCAGGCTGTTCCTGATAGTTCCATTGACAGTCCAGTTGCGACTCCAAGGCATGACAATGTTAAGTAAGAAAAACCGCATCAACTCTTTAGTTCTGAAATACCCTTACCACAGAGGCTATTAGAAAATTATTCCAGAAGGATGGGATTGGTCAATTACATATTTCTTAAAGGTAAAAACCCTGTTTTCCTTAAAAATCACCATCTTTTAAAGTTTTAAAATTTGTATCCTTTGGGATCTTCCCTTTATGGAGTAATAATATTGTGAAATTACACTGAGAGTAGGATGAGATATTAAAATTGGTATCCACTTGGCAGTGGCGAGATTGGGCGAGTTAAGGCGAGATAAGGAAATTTGAACATAATCTCAAGTTGCGAGTTAGGGCGAGTTAAGGCGAGTTAAGGTCCCAGAGTATTGAACGCTTATTGACATATACGGCATTTTTAAGTCAATCACACTATCTCTTTACTGAAAGCAAAAATTGCTGGCACCATTTGGTACTGTAATTATTGGAAATTTGAGCTCAGAATCACAAAACGGAATTTCTGCCGACCTAAGGCATTAAAATTTTCCGGGGAATGAATGTCTTATACCCGAGTACGAGGCGTGATTGCCAATCTAGACAAAAATATCACATTAAGAACCCCTCTATGAAAAACTGCTGGCTACCCCCTGAGTTAATGTTTTTCGCATTAATGCTTTCAATCTTTTTTTGTAATTTTTTCAATGACTTGCATGACTCGCTGCTATGGCTCGCATGTCTCGCAGGCTCGCAAACTGCTTATACTTCCTTCCCAGGATATCAATGGAGCACTAATTGAAAAGCACTCTTCCTACAAAACTATTAGATGGTAAGTAAAAAATTTGGCAAAAGCAAGCTTACCGCTTTGTCATGCAACAGCTCATCTTAGGTGGAAGATCATGGAACATTGACAAGTTAGTGTTTAGATTAATTTTCAAAGTGGCAGACAAAAATCAAAGTTTTAAGCCACCCAAAACAACAGTTTTAAAAAACAATAACAAAAGGAAAACAAAAAGATAACTCAGACATGTACTTTTTTTAAAGTGTAACTTTAGAGTAGACTTGTCAGTACAGTCCAAACATCCTTATTATTAGAAGGACAACTAATGTTTGTCCCTTTCATGCCATTTTTCAGTCATTTTACTGAAAGTTGACTCCCTACAAGACAGACACCTCTCTGTGACGGAGACAGTTTAACCGTCCGTCTTAGAGAGAGACAATATTTGCACAGACCCCTATAATCATCCAGATGTATGTGCTGATATTTTTGAAATGCGAACAACTTTGGTTCACTATATAATATACTTACTCCTAAGTAGTGGTCTTTGTCTTCTGTAATGGTCTTTAACCAAAAAAACATTTTGTTTTTAAAGTCCACCAGTTCTCTGAAAAGAAGAAAACACATGTACATAAAATCTAACTTGTCTGTAGTTCAACTTATCTAAAACGGATGAGAAAATCGTGAGTTAACATATTGTTTTCATCGTGTGCGATCAAATGTAAGAAGGCAACATGAACAACTTCAACTTCAACTTTATTCATTCAATTTCAATTTACATATTCACGATAGCTTCCACCCGTGTATAGGAGAGCCTAATCGAGGCGGGGGAAGAGACACACAAATTTAAAGAAAGGAAAGAAAAAAAGAAATATTTTACAAAAAATACCAGCTGTCGCAAAATAAAAACTATAGTATGTATTAAGCTAATTTATAACAATATGATTTACACAGAGAATATAAGTTTAGTCGTGTTCCTGAGCTACTTAAATTCAAGTTGATGCATGATTTCGACAACATCAAGCAAGTCCTAAGATCCTGTCACTAAAGACGAAGCAGCTTGCACTTACCTGTACCAGTAAGTCGACATTATTTTAGTAGGATTAACTGAGTGTAACTACAGAAACCAGGGCACTTTGAAAAGATTTCTAAAGCTAGTTAAAAAAATAAGCAGCTGGTATTTACTTACATTGTGGTATAACATTTTAATTCCTCTGATGTGGGGAATTGAACCACAGTAACTGGTTCTTCAGAAGTTATCATCTGAATTTTGTCCATCATATAATATTGTTCCTCTGTACTCATCGTGTCTTTTATTGTGTTAACAAAGTGTTCCCTGTTATCAGACTAAAAATAAAAGTTACAAAAGACTTTTGTGAACCACCAACCAAAGTGTAAACAGTTCAGAATTTTTCTCGAGGATCAATTTCGGAGTGCAAAAAATGCAGACTTGCAGACTGGCAGGTAAAATTTGTTCTAAAATGCTTTAATTATTTAAGTACCATTTTCCAATTCTACTAAGCAAGCGATTATGGAGATCACTGATAATCTGAAGGCCTCTATTGACAGTAACCTTTTATCTTGTAGCCTCTTCTTAGATTTGTCAAAAGCATTTGATACAGTGAATCATCAAATATTGTTAGATAAAGGTACAGTGGTGCGAGTTCCGAACCAAGTCATGTTTAAAAGCTCCTTAATCCTTCGAAATAAGAAGTGGAATGACATCATTATTTCAACCCTGACCCCTCACACCAGTGTGTATAACTACAAATAAACTGTTAAAATAACCCAGGTTAAGAGCGAAATTTGAATTCAGATATGAAAGCTTGAAAAGTAAATTTAGTTTAATTGTTTTTTTTCAACAAGTTGATGATAAGATGCTCTTAAGAATAACTACACTGTAAAACAATCCGTATTTTTGCGTATTCAAGTACGCCCGAGCAGTCAAACAAAAGATCGGGAACGAGGTTGAAAACAGTGAGCGAGACTAAGGAGAAACACTAAGAGTACGTCTCTATCGCCTCACACGGCGTGTGAGGCTCGCACGCAAGACTCTTACGCCACACTTTACCTTTTTTTTTTACTGATTTTGAGAAAAAAACCCGACTGTTTTGCAGTCTAAAGAATAACAGAAGAAATTATCCGAGAAAATGCTTTTGAACAAAAGGAAAAGAAACCCGGGTTAAATTTAACCCTGGGTTAAGCGTTAATCGGCCTTTAAACCACTGGGTCCACTACAGCTCTGAATTCATTAGCAAACCAGTACTCCCGATTCCCCCCAAAAAACATTCTTTAATATCCTTATATCGCATGAAAATGCCAGCACAACTAAATTACCGCATTATACTTTGAACATTTACTACAGGGACATAGTTTGTTCTTTTTTAGCGGCAAATGAACAATTTCTTTTTCGTTTTTGAAACACGGCAATGTTTTTGTAGCTTTGTAGCAAAATTGGCTATGAGGGTCAACCCACGCTATAAATTTTAACAGAAGCATGTTATATGCTTCTGATTTTAACCACTACAAATTCGTGCAGCTCATACCTTCATTTCTCGGTGTGAAATTCTGTCTCCAACCATATGTTCGAAATTAAAAAGTAACAGGAGTAAAACTGTCACATATGTTGCTCCTTGAACTGAAGCTTTGGCGCATTGTCAGCACTCCGGCACAAATCACCTGACGAGTGCTCGAAGACTTCAACATGTAAAACTACTCACACAAAGAGTTTGAAAAGCTATTTGTGTAGTTGGATTATTACTGAATTAATTAGAATCAATTTCCACGTGAAAACGTCCCTTCCACCTGCTCTGTGAAAACCTAAACAATGCTCACAACAAAGTTCGTCATGTATGAAGTAGCGTAAAGGAAAAAATAAACAACTAAGTGCAAGGTTTTTAACCCATAAAAAAAGTTGCCTGCGTGCAGACGTCTCCTATTTCCTTTGTTGAGACGTCTGCACGCAGGCAATAAAAAAAGGAGCTTAGCAAATCTGAGGTAGCTTATTTTAAAAATAGTAAAATATTCCTGCTTTAAAAAGGAGGTGTTTGTGGCTTTGAGCATTTTTTTGTAGTCCATGCTTTTGATTATCATAATCAATGATTTTCAAGATTACTGATTCGACACGCCAGAATGTTTGTCATCTCTTGATTGTTGCCCCTTGGTTGTTAATTATTCCACGCCATTGTCTCAAGTTAACCAATTGATTAGCAGTGAACTACCAATAAGATTTGACATCATGGCTTTCGCGCTCCACAACCAAAAATGTGTTACCGTTTTAATCGAACCACTTTCAGTTTACCATTCAGCGAAACTACTTTCAGTTTGTCTTGTCTACTAATATTTACCAAATCAGTGCTGCGTTTTGACTATAAAACCGCGAAACCCGTTAAAGAAGAACTGAAGAATTGAGCAAACGGTCTTACACGGAAAAGCTAAAGGGGAGAAACTTGCTTCACAAAGTCACTGCAATGCGTTGCTGAAACCTTTGTTTATTTGTCAAGAAAGTTTCTTGTAGGATTAGTCTAACCAAGAGTAAGCTGACTCGGTAAGTCTTTTTTTTTTCATAAACAAGTTTCTACAAGAAAATCTATGGAACAATGATAACCTGAGTACCATTGGTCAAGAGTCAATCAAAAATTACTGATTCAGAAATGATTACACTTCACCGCTTACACATGCGGTAAAATTACATTCACTGGAGCCCTGCATTTAAAGAACAGATTATTTCATTTCATTCAGTCTATGTTTATTTATTTTCTATACTTTTTTTCAAATGAATAAATAACGGTTGTAAAATGTTCGACAATGTGTGCTCGTACTTTGTAAATGATATCCAAAATAAAGCAACTGAAGCTAACTGAATTAAGCGCTTTTATATAGTTTTTCGTTAAAATGATATTTTCATAGATTCACACGTTTGTGGATAATGAACTCGGCAGCGAGGAGATCTTGTAACAATCGTAACACAACTGTTTGTAATTGAAACTTTAATTCATTCTCTGTATACAGTAACAAGTTATCAATCTCCCCTGCTATGGAAACCACTTCACCTCCCGATATGAGACATATGAAGAAAAGCGCCGACAAATTAATGGATTTGGTAATGTACCTCTTTATGTTTTATTATTCATATACCCTACACTATTTTTACCATTCGAGAAAAAAAAACTTAAGATGGCTAGTGGGGGAGAACTATACGTAGAACTATGCTAAAACAGAATTTTACACAAAACTCAAGTCAGTCCTTGGAACTTGAAATATGATCATTTCAACTTTATTATAAGCAACTTGCGCTGCATTCATATAACATGAACGCAGAAACCTGTTAACGAAACAGAGTAATCTGATCTGTTTTTGAAGAAGTCTCACTCTAGAAGGGGATATCATATTGGGAACTAGGAATCTGCAATAAAGTCCTTCGTACTTTATCACATGTAACATGTATAGATGGTTTTCACAGTGACGTCATCAAATTGTAAAGTCAAAATAGCGAAGTTTTACGAATTCTCATTTACACTGGGTTGAAGATAAACAAAAAGTAAATCTTTGTACAAGTTTCCATTCCCGTAGCACGTTTCATTTCGAAAATACAGCAATTTGAACTTCCCAGTTTTCAGAGTGCGTGATACCAAAATACTAAATAGGAATGTTGTCTCCTTGAAAAAAAGTCTGTTCTCTTGATTTTCATCAGTATAACCGTTTCAAGTAGTAGAAGATATGTTTATGCACACGTATGGTAGTTCTCGAGCGAAAACAAAGAACTTATCAAGAGTTGAATGTAATGGTTGGATTCTATAGGAAAATTCATTACCTGACGAGGGAATTCCACGTTAAATTGCACGCGAAAACCGGTATCGCACGAATCGCGAAGCGATGAGTGCGATATCGGTTTTCAAGTGCAATTTAACGTGGAATTCTCGAGTCAGGTTATGAATTTTCCTTGAATCGCATAATTGAATAAAAATCAGAAGAAAAAAAAAGAAAACAGCAATAATATTGTTTGTTTTTATCCTGAGCGCGCGCTCCAGAAAGCCATTTCAAAGTCAACTGTCAGAACTGTCATTGCGTTAGCGAATAGGAAGCAAGGTCAGTCGTACACGTTTGAACCTTCGACAACTTTTTTTGTACCTTCTGCTTGTTTTCACATTTGTTTTCAAACTTTTGACATGTAAACAAGCTTGACACTAATCGTAAGGATAAATAGAGGTATTTTACTGAATTTAGAGGCCATTTATGTAGAACGTCTTTTTTCAAATTGGTCATTTGCTCGAGAAGGAAAATAATTTACACCTTTTACCTCTTCGGCGGAAAAACTGAAAGAAATCAAGTGTCCAAGGGAAAGCACTGAAAGTTTAACATGTTTAACGTCGCGATTGACATAAGGTAAGTACATTGAAATGTTTTAGAAATGCTGTTCAAGTTCAGCTCTGTTTTGTACTTTTCTAAGTACCACGATTCAGGACGATTGCAAGCGGCGTACTCTTTTTCGTGTTTTCAGGGGCCATGTCCTCTTTGAAGGTATTTATTTCTTCTTCTGTATATGGGACAATCGACCCCGGCACTTCCTCCGTTGTCGCTTCTCCGTTTTGTTTGGTTGAACTTTGGATTGCCATTTTCTGGGCCGTGTTCACAGGATTTTCTTGTTTTCTGGTTGTCGCGAGCGAAAGAGGTTTTATGTCTCTTCGAGAATCTGTAGTTCAGTTCAAAACAAGGAAGAACCTCCGGCTCACTTTAAAAAACACTTTTGTTTGTTTTTAACTCTTCAAAAAGTGACAATGAATGGTTTTGAAAACATTTTAAAATGACATTGTAGAAAACCTTTTTTGCATGTTGTTGTGTTAGAATTTGACGATAGTTATTACGTAGATGCGAAACAATATTGCTTAGCCTCGTTTTCAACTCGCAATTCCACACTAAATACCTCGCTTCGTTAACCAATCAGAATGCGAGATTTTACTTAATTATGCGATTCTAAAAAGAATTAGTCTAAACAGAGAAAATTATCCGACAAAGTGCTTTTGATGGGCTCCAGATCTCGTGAGCCCACGTTTCTTGCCGCTAACCAGTGACGTAGCTTTGGTATTTCGTTACTCAGAGCAAGTCGGCGATAGATGGTAGGTGGGTTTTTTTTGTAGCTCCTCCTCTTCTTCTTCTTCTTCTTCATTTGCACTGATGCTTTAGTTCTTGGCACTTTAAAAAAACTTTGTCTCTGTGTAAGTCAATTAGAAAACATGTTTTTGGACTGATTCGTTAGCAGTTTGTGTAATTTTAGTAGACGCCAAACAGTAACACGGACAACTGCTCCTCCGTCGACAGGAGTAGCATAAGCTTATAAATCTTTATCTTACGTCTGTCTCACATTTCGCAGCATTTCATGGGCTACTGTACTGTATATTAACTAATACTGAGAAAGTTTTATCGTTATAACTTACGTGTTGACCTAGCCTTTCTGTCGATTCAAAGTTTTTCGAGTTACCGGTAACTTGAATTGAAAATACATGTAAACGAACACTACTTGACAACATCTGCTTTCACAAATCCATTTAGGACTTTCCTCTCTAGAACGTCGTTGACGACCCAAAAACATAATCGCAATCTTGAACCTTTTTTTCTGTCCGAGAGACCTCACGCTTCAACTTTAGACGTGAAGTTTTCGATATACTTGACCAGGGACCGTGAATTGGTGCAACACCACGATGTTTACGCTTAAATGAAAGCTGCTGACCCAAAATACTGTACAGGAAGAATTATGGCGATGAAAAAGGGAGTAATTAAATCATTCCAACAACAAAGAAAGATGTTCTGCAGGAAATTTGGATGACCTTCTATGAAAGTATTGCAAATCAAGGTACACAGACTTAAGGATGTTCATTGAAACTTCAGGCGAATGTGCAATGCACTTCGACTAGGAAGCGTTGTGTGTAACTGATACCGGCTAACCTTTTCACCGATTTGGAGAAGAAGGAGCACAAATGTTTAAAAACGTCTACAGTCTTTATTTTGCATTTTGCACCCAGCCTGCGTTTTACTCTCAGTCTGCAGTCTGCATTTTACACTCAGTCTGCAGTTTACCCCTGGTCCGCAGTCTGCAGTCTGCAGTCCGCAGTCTGTGTTTTACACTGACCGGTTCTTTTTTAATATAAGCTCAATTAGATTTCCGACCTTCATTTGAAAATCATTCAAAGCTGCCGCTGCTTTTTTTCTTAATTGTCACAGTCTATGAGTAGTCAACAAGAATGTTTTCCTATGTTTTCTTTCTCTCAGAGGTCAATGCCTAAACGCCGAGCGGCGATACTTTTCAAATTCAATTTTTAAAGCAAGAACCAGCTTACAAAAAAGAAGGACCGATCGTAATGAAGGATCTAATCAGCAATAAGTGAAAATATTAAACAAAAGAAGCAAGGCTGATTTTAAGTCGGGAATATATATATATTTTTATAACTGTCAAGCATGCTTGACCACTGCTGTGCATGCAGATATCTACCACTGAGAGTACTGGTTAGTCACATTTGGAAAATTTTAGGGGGTGTTTAGGTGAGAAAACTTGCACCAGCACGAGTTTCATACCAGGATATGACTTTTTGATTTTGTATCGCGTTTACATAATGACTGGGTCATTTCATATCTCGTTATTTGAGGGTACACGTCATGTTGACAAAATACACGTGTGATTCAAAATCACAAATGTTACACATGCGCTACCCGTTCCAGTCTACTGGCAGACTGATTTCACACCGAAACAGGTGGCACGATGACAAAATGAAAGTGTTCTTAAAACGGTCCGTCTTCCACTTTGGAAGTGCAAAGTGTCGGTGATTTCTTAGTAAATATGGAGCCTTATTGGCTTCAGTTAATAGCTTGTTAAGTTTGTTATCCTTGTTGCTGAGGGTATTGGTAAAAACCTTGTCACATATGTCCTCATAAATGAAATAATGGTTGGAATACCAGCTTCATTAAGTGCCCCGTCATAAGACAGATTGGGGCAAATGATCGATAATGCCCTTTTTTGGACCCGCACCCGCTCACACTATAAATACTTGGGCAGAGCATAAAAGAAAACAGGCGCTGATTAAACTAGGATTGATCTTATACATATGGCATAAAAGAGGACTAAGTTCTAATCATGTTAATGATTTATACATTGCCTTTACCAGTTCCTATGTTTTTTCCATGCCAGGACTATGTTTTACATCAGAAATGCTATGTTTTTGGTAGTTACAGGGTGTAAAGAAAATCATTTTTACAGCTGGCCATTCCGGCAAGCTGAAGGTAGCATTAATAGCCCAGACGTCCTTTCAGCTAGTCCAAAAACGTTTTGACTAGCAGCATTGATTTCACAGGTCTTCTGTTAAACCTTAAATGGAACTTGCTATATAGAAGCTATGCAGATTTGAAATGTGGAATAAATGGAGAAAAGACATAGTTACCACGTAGCCTATACATATAATTTACTTAGCTTTTGGAAAGAGATTTTAGTCAACCCTTATAGTCATAAAATAGCATTCAAATAGGAAAATCATATCCGCCTATGGCCCCAAAACCGAAAAAAAAATGAGTCCGGACCCCTTTTGCTGTTTGAAAGCACTGTGTAAACGCATCTTTGTTCCGTACAATCTTCTTCATTTGAGCCTGCCATGCTTTACGGTGGTTTTGCGCATGTGTACTATTGTGCTTTTCAATCATAAGCCTAACCTGATTGTTACCCGTGTAAACGGTTAAAAAAAATTGGTCCTGACCACTTTTTGATCAATCCGGACCCAGTTTTTTCTGTAGTGTAAGTGGGACTTCAAACTCAGTTCCAGTGTCCTCAGTGTTTCAAAACTTCTGACTTTGACTGGCAGAGGAACACTTCAACGAGCCTCTTGTACAAGTGGCTTGCACTGACATCCTTGTTAAAACCTTTTTTTAGTGGAGGCTAGTAAAGCTGAGGTTGATTTTGTCACTTATTGCAAAAACTTGTCCTGAACAAGTCTTTGAAAGACGAACAAACTATCTTGTCCATTTGTCTTTTTACAGAGACAACCAAACATTGGCCACTCTTTCGTATCATCATCCTTGTCTTACCACTGCCATCTTGATGAAGAAGGAGGCTGAAAACAAATAGGTAAGTGGTGATGCTTGTCAAGGTCGGTTCTGGCAGATTGTGCAGAAGGTGCTGACAGGGGGGTGACAGATGACTCATTACTTATAATAATAATAATAATAATAATAATAATAATAATGATAATAATAAGAAGAATTATAATAGACATTATTTATATAGCGCTGTTTCCAAAAACTCAAAACAGTTAAACCTAGACGTGTGACCACCTCCCCTAGGCAACCACTTCCTATAAGCGACCACCTTCCCAAAACACCGAAAAATTAATGTTCTCAGTCAAAGCCTTATACTGGAACCTCTTGTAAACGACCACCTCCTGTAAACAACCACGACCACTATTTCAGCTGACAGATTTAGAATTTTCTATTGTTTTCAATCTCCGGTAAGCACCACTTGACACATGGTCTTACTAATCAGAGAAATTCATCATAAAACTTGACAAAAAGGAATTTATTCTTTCTGTTAGTGTGTTTATTAGTTCAATCTATGACTACAATGTTAACCATTACCCTTGAGAAAAAGACTCAGATTTCTAGGTTTCAGTTTAAGAAGTTAAGTTTTTGTTCATGAGACATCTTAGGGACATTTCTGTACAAGATGTCATGTACACAAGTAACATTTTTTAACCACAAATTTATAACACACGTTATCCAATAAAGTTTACTTCCATTAAATGAGCTATCACATAGAATAGCTAATGATTTTGCGGTCCAACTCTTGTGAGTGACCACCGCCCATAAGCGTCCACCAAGCCTTTGCATTTTGGGTGGTCGCTTACCGAAGGTTCGACTGTAGCGCTTTACAGAGTTCATAAGAAAGAAAAATGACGAATTATAAATTTGCATCAAATGATAGTAAAAAGAATACCCAATGAACACTTGTCACACGTTCTCAGGATCTGTCGAGGCTCACCAACAGTTTTTATTATCTTTGACATATGCAGTTCTTGTTTGAATTCATTTCAATATATAAACGAAAACATTAAGATTTTCATGATTTGCCAAATTGGTCAACACGAGTAAACTTTGTTTCACCAAAGAGATATAACAATAATAATAATAAGAAGAAGAAAATAATCTTTATAGAGGAAACTCCCATCACACAAAGTGGTTTTCAGGGAGGTCCTCTGACTAATATTAAATAATATTAAAACTAATAATAACAATCAAATCTAAAAAACTAGTGGTTATAAAGTTGAAAGGCTAAAAAGGCTAGATGACTAAAGAAGGCAAAAAAGTAATAAAAATGCAATCAGACTGAAAGATTTAACTATTGAAAAAACAAAGGCGAACGACTAAAAGGAGAAAATGAAAATTTACAAACTACAATATTTGGCTCTTAAAAACTTTTTTAGGTCATGTTTAAAAATTTTGTAAGTACTTTTGTAAGTATTTTGCAAGGAAACCTATTGAATAGGTTTCCTTAAAAAATTCGGAAGAGTTGACCAGTCACTAATGTACCTGTAGTGAGTTGTCCTTTTTCCACATTATGTTTTTGGGTTTGGAATTCTAGGTAAGTAACTGTTTCTTGTGTTATGTCCACGCAAGTCTCTTAAGGTTATTTTAAAAGTCTCTAGGTGCTCTGGTATTTCCCCTTTAATTGCATCTTGAACCGCTGACCATTAATTGGTGAGCAAAACGTTGTTCAGCCAGAGGGATCCATTGTAGGGAATTGAGTGCTTTAATTTGGATGATGAGATCTTATTATCCAGAATTCTTTTATTCTGAAATGCTTGTAAATGATCCATTTCAGATTTCAAACTAGGCTGATCTCCCCATACGATGTCACCATAGTCTAAATGGGGTAAAACTAAGCCATTAAAATACGCAATACAAGTCTTATTATCAAGCTTATAAAAGATTCTGTTAAACACAGACAGGTGATGACCTAGCTTCTTTAACAAGTTACTAATATATGGCTTCTAACTCCATTTTTCATCCATTATTACTGCAAGATATTTACATGATTACACATGTTCAACTTGTGTACCATTCATTTGTAAGTCAATATCATCAAATAACAAAAGCATGGTCTTACTCCCGGTAAGCATGAGTTTAGTCTTCTTCACTTTTATGGCCAGTTTGTTTTCAGAAGAAGGGGTTTGCTTGAATGTAATACTTGTGAACCATAAAAAATGCATCTTGCATACCGCTCAGACTTTTATGAGATTGATAGGAAGCATTGCCTCCGACACAATGATTCTTAGCCCTTAAAGGCCAACTTCATCCAGTAATAGGAGAAGTGAGTCATATTGGACGGTGGCTATGTCCTACTTGGACAGCTAATGCCCCATTTCCTTCTTGATGTCAATTGCCTCAGGCTTTTTTTATGATGGCAAGTGACTCTTGTAAAGCAAGAGACCTCTACACTTATGAAGTAACTATTGGGATAGTTCAGAGTCTAGGAAGAAGTAATTATGGTCAATGATTTAACTCTTGGTATCTTAGCTGTAATTTCCTCCTCGTTCATGGTCAGATGACTCTGAAAGAACCAAGTCTCCCTTGTCAGTGGTAATCTGTTTATTAATTTCAAAATATTCGAAAGTATCTCTAACTATGTCATGTGGTAGATGTCACAGGCACGTCCTTGTTTGACAATGGGCAAGTTTTCTGGGACGTTCTCCTCCTCCATGATGTACTGGTTGTGAAAAAGTATATGTGATGTACAGAAGTGACTTGATCAAGTTACTGCTAAATTCATTTCTATACTCAGAAGACATGCAATCATTTTTGCATTAGAAGAGTTGGTACCAGAGGAAGTTGTGCAAACACAACATGTTGCCTTCCCTCGAATTCACATGGAACATGCAATTAATAAGGTAAAGAACTTCCAAAATATGGAACACTGTTCAGTGACACGACATGATTTACTATTTACTTCCAAAAGACGCTATATTGTTTAGTTTTTCATTGAAATATCAAATTAAAAACAAGCAAACTTGAATTTGTTGATAGTATTCATCAAAATAAGCAAGGCCTTGAAGGCAAAAAGCCAACCGACCGGGAATTCATTGTGTGTGAAGAATTTGCCTGGCATACATAGCTGGCTTGGCGTATTGCACACAAAGATTCTTACTGTTTTCCTACTACAATTTTCGCATTTATTTCGCTTGTTATCCTCCAGAATCCTTCAAAATAATTTGCTTGACTTGTATTTGGTCGAAATTTGTTGATGCAATCTTTCATTCTTTGCAAAAGCTGCAGCAAATCCTTGCCGCATCGACTTCCATTTTTCTCAGTTCTTAAAAGATCATTGCATGAAGCTAATAACCGACTGTGGGGCTGAAACTGCCACACAATTATTAACTTCTGGTGGGCCAAATTTGGAGGCAATCAGAAGTAATGCAATTTTTTACGAATTTTCTTAATAGAAAATGAGAGCTTGTGACTTTTTTCCAAGTAAACAAACACAAGCACCCTTTTTCTAGGAAACCCTTCTATTGCATCAGTTAAAAGTTATCTTTTGGTCATAAATACCTTTACAGTCGTAGAGGAAGTTCTTATACACTTTTAGCAGAAGGGTTAGAATATGATTACTCATTCCTGATATCCTTGTGGCGGAAGTTGGTTAACAGAGTGAATTCAACATCCCCAGAAAAAATACATGGTATGTGGTGTGGTGATAAGCCCGCATAAGCATTAATATGTAACCTGAAAACTGAAAACTATGATATTTTTTCATCAAATCTGAAAGAAAAATCAAATTAAAATTGAAAGTTTCCCATAAAATGCCAAAAATACGTCGAAAAAACCTCCTCCTTGCTTCTTCGTTGCTCTCTTGATTCTTTTTGTTAAAGCTGCGAACCAGTCTCATAAGACCCGCAGGACTTCCCTGAAAACTAATCGTCAAACAAATATTTTGTTAACCAAACCAAATCAATGAAAATCACAGGAAAAACAACTTTCTTTTAAAAATGAAATTCATTTACCCGTTCTTATGGAACATCGCATCCAACTTGAAAAAAACTGTCTTGTTCTCTGCAGCCATCTTTTTTGCCAATCAAATAGGGTCTTGCGTATCAGATGACAAGGTTTTATGTCAAAATCATAAATTTGATGCTGTCTTTTGACAAGTCAAAGAATCAAGATGGTGGGTGGATTAGTCATTGCTACCCAGTTATTTGGGCTTGATAAGGAGTGTATAATGCGGTTGAACGTTGGGTGGTCAGTGGAACTTGGCTTGAACTTGGGTTTAGTTACACTACCAGTGAGGCGTCATTCTTGGGAGTGGAAACCCAAAGAAAAGGCAGCTTGGCAAATAAAGCTTCTCTGTCTTCGTCAGATAATTGGTTTTTGTTTCTTGGTCCCTTACATTTATTGTAATGGGTCTAACAGGAACAGGAGCATGTTTCTTTCGACTTGGAAACTTTGTTAACTGAGTTCACTTTAACTCAATGTATTGGGGCGAGAAAATTCTGATTGTCCTTCAAGGGATTACATTGCTTGCGGCCTCAAACTGCTTGGATTTACTTGGTTTTTCTTACTTTTTTTTCTTGTCTTTGAATTGAAAGCAAGCATCTGCATATACAAGTCAAGAGGTGCCCCTGCAAAAGGAATTGGGCCACCCCAGCATTGCTGGGAAAACGGCGCTGACCAGCATTGCTTTTAGGTTAACTTTGTCTAAATTATATTTCACTACATTTGTAGGCTTTTCAGTAAGAAGTGTTGTATCCACTTCAGCTGGAATTGTGTTTTGCTGAATTTTTATTGGATATGCTTTTACTACTGGAGTTTCTTTTCCTAGTAAGTTCATGAGATATTTGTCTGTAGATGGTACACAGCCAGAGGTACACATTGAAAGGTACTTTTGTTTTCCATCAAGGTTTTTTGCTCACATGTACTGAATGAATCCTGAATATATAGGGTGTTTGTTACAGTCAAACCAGCATCTGGGCAATGGAAGGTAAATTTGTTTGTTGCATTGCGTAATTATGCTGCTTGACAATTGAGAACTACTATCCCATCCGACTCTCTTTTGAAGATGTATAAGAAACTCTTTTGCGTCAGAATAATCCAAAAAAGTAAACATTTTAAGAACTGGAAAGTATTTTTTAAATTGATCCTATGGATGATTGGGTGGCTGGTTTTGGAAAAAATTTGTCTGTCATCGTTAACTTGCCCAACAGGAAGGCTATATGCAATAATTTTAAGATGCTTTAGGTTTAGAGATTGTTAGAATAATAAAATTATGTCGATGAACCTCAGCAGCAGGTGATGTGAGATTGATCTCAGTGAATACATTCATATAAACAATCTTGAGTGAGCATCTCCTGGTACAGGAAGGGTTTTTAAGGTAATAGAGAAATTGTGATGGTGCCAAACCACACATGCTCTGGTCATTGCTATTGGAAAGGTTTGTCCATCATCTTAAATTCACCTAACATTAAGAATTGTATGCCATGTTGAGTAACTCCATGGTTGGAGCTTGTTTGAATAATTTGTTGATGAACCAAGCATCGGACGTTTGAATAGTGGAAAATTGATTCTGTTGATGATTCTATCCATCTGTTTCTATAAACAGACCCTTGTCAAACAATGTTTTACTGATTTGCAAGGGTCAAGTTTACACTTTATATGATTTTGTCACACGTTTTACCTTACAAATTGGATGAAATTAAAAATGAAATTTATGAGAATTAAAGGAGACTACAGATTTATCAATATCATGACGAAATGACCAAATGATGCATAGCTGCTGTTATATTGTGTCTTGACACAAGCCATAGAGCTTCTTCAGTTGACAAACCACAATACACCTGAGCATACATGCTAACATTGGGGAATAATGCATGTAAATTTCACTGAATGTGACAATTTATCAAAAAATGTTTTTTTATAAGCAGGTTTTACAACACTAAATTGTTTGTTATTGCAATTCACCACTCACCTTTACAAAACTCTCCAGACTTCTTAGTCTTTCTCTTAAACGTGTGTTCTCTTTGCGGAGAGAATATTGTGCCTTGACACAAGCCATAGAGTTTCTTCAGTTGACAAACCATAATACACCTGAGCATACAAGTATCTGTCTTTAAAATGTGGGTTTTCAGGGTTTTGGGAGCAGTTGACAGTGAAGCCCAACAAACACTTTGTATTCATATTCCTCCAACTTCTCTTTTTTGATAGTTGCTTTGTTACAATCTTGGACCAACATTCTTGTCAGTCATTTTAGAAATAATAGTAATAATAATAGTGATAATAAATATAATAGTGTTAAATAATTCATAAGATAAAAACTACATATCTTATGTTACAAAACTTCCAATTAAAACTAAGTGAAGTTAGAATAAAATACCCCATTACAAAAGGGCATTTAACCTCTCATCTCTAATTGTCTCCTACATTCCTCGTATTCTTTCAACAGTTCGTTGCTCATTGTTGTTAACAAGCTGAGCCTCTCTTTTAAGTTGTGATTTTCATATGTTAATTGGGCTATCTGCAAAGACAGGATATAAACAGACACGTTTTTTATTATGGTTCAAAATATCTGTTCTTCAGACAAATGTTTGCTGGCTGGGAGATTTTTTAAAAAATATATTTCCTGCACAGAATTTATGATAACTCAAAAGAACAGACTGGAACCAACCTTAATTCTCCAGTCAGTAGATGATGTGACTAATTGTAAAAAAAAATCAAAAAGAGAAACACTTTTTTCAGTTAATCCAACCCAGATTGAATCCAGGGATCAAAAAAATTCACGGGATTAGGGATCAAAATTTAAGGCCTAAATGTGGGATCAGTTGACAAAAAATATACCTCGTTATCTCAACGGGTAAGAAAATGATGCTTTTGGAAAATGTCTGCACATAACAAAAACAGTTAGAGGTTTGTTGCCAAACCAACTTAACCAAAGAGAACAGTATAAAACAGCCCCTTAAGTGCAAGAGACATGTGCATTTAAATTACATGATACATTTCCAGTCAGTGTACTTTTAAACATTCACAGAAGGGCAACTATTATCACTCCACTAAAGCAATACTTAATACTGTGCTTTGTATGATAATGTCGATAGAGATTTTGGAAAAAAGGGATCTTCTTAAATTCAGTTTACACCTGAACATCCACTTGTATATTATACTGTATTTGGTTAGCTGTATGGTTAGCTATGTGATGAAAGAAAAATCAAATACAGACATATTTTACACAATCTTCAGTAAACACCTGATATATGAGTTTTTAAAGGTAATAGAGGAATAATTATTATGCTGTTGCCAAACGACGCAAAACACTCAAGTTTTGCATGCTATGGTCGCTGGTTTTGAAAAAGTTTGGAGCTTGTTGGAATAAACTGTTGATGAACTAAGCAGCAGGTGATTCAGACTGATCTCGGGGATTAAGAAAATGACAAACTTTTAAAGCATCAGTCACAATCCCAAGGAACAATGACACAGCAAACTACTCTCTTAGCAGTACCTCTGTATTTGATCTCAACAAGTAAGAAAATGACGTTTTAAAGAATGTTAGGTGTTGGTTTTTCTAAACATAGGCATAGTCCTTAGCAACAGTAACAATGGCAATGTCATGGCAAGCCAATCTGTTAGCGGTTATCATGCTCATCTAGAACTCAGGACAGAGATGAAGGAAATGAAACAATGGGTAATTGTGAAGAAGAGCTCCCCAAAAAACCTGTCGGTCGACTGTCGGTCAACTGTTGGCCGACACATTACCGACAGTTTACCGACAGGCTACCGACAGCTAACCGACAGGCTACCGACAGTTTCCCAAAGAAGAAAATTGTTGAGAAAACACGCCTTATACATGACATACCGGTAGAAACGATAATAATCTCGATAGACATCACTTACTTACCGATCGATGGTAAAACGATTTCTTCCGACATGTTTATAGAAAGCTTTTGAAATGCGAAACGGATATATTATTCGCGAAAGACAACAAGGCAATCAATGAAATCAGATTTAGAGGTGATTTAATCCCAATCTCTGAAATCCTACAAGAAAGCTACTTTGGAAGCTTCTCAGTCGTGTTGCTTGGCTTCACGTACAAATCGCCCAACAATGCCTAGTCGGCCGACTGTCGGTCGACAGACGGCCGACAGTTGACCGACAGTCGACCGACAGGTTTTTTGGGGAGGTCTTCTTCACAATTACCAAAAGAAAATAGAGTGACATTACTTTCAAACCATTACGGGTTACCTTAGGCCGCGGTTTCAGAAATCATTGGACCTCCAGGTCTCTTTCTTGGTGGGTTAGTTTAAGAAAATAAGTGCTTTAGTTTTCCAGTCTGTTATGCTGTATTGAAATTATTCACGATAAATGGGGTGTGATAAAAGCGTTGGTTAAACAGAAAAGAGCTTAATTATGACGCGATTTTGTAATATACCAGTTAAATAACTGACGCTTAGTGTTTAATAAATACAAGTAAACAAAATATACAATAGAAAATTCCCCAGTAAGAAGTGCGTAAAATCACTCTTCTCGAAGTACAATAAATTTTAAGAGAAGACACTACAGAGGCAAATGCATTCCGGTTCGGCAGAAAGACTTCCAATGCGGCTAATTTGTAGTTGAGTTTTTTGTTGAACCGAAAACTTGTTGACGTACAGGAATTCCGTTGATATGAGAATTTGTCACCTCCAAGCAAATGAGCTGTAAAACGTTGATTACTTCTACAGAGCTCCCCTGCTGATGTTCGCCTATTACGATTTCAGATCTCTATGAATCTCGTCATGAAAAGAATAAAGATTCTTCTCGCTATACTAATTCAAACTGAGAATTCAGTAGTCAGCCACTTCTTCATTTTCATACCCATTGCTAAATGCTATCTGTCATACTCTGTTCTTCGAGTGGAGATGATTCCAGAAAGTTATGCGAAAGTTTATTTTAATCAATTCACGACTGGAAATAGCCCATTCCAGCTAGTGCAGTGCAGTATAGTGCCCAACCAAAAAAAACTGCAAACATGTAAATTACTCATCACATGCTAGGCAACCACTGTAATGTAACTGGATTATTACGCCGACTTCAGGTTAATATTCAGGTCTTTAAAATAAATAAACATGGAGACGTCTTTAAAAACTGTCTTTGCCCAAATTTTCTCTTGCTGCCCAAAAAATCTGAGTTGCCCAAAATTTGGGGGGGCTGCAGCCCCCCTCGCCCCCCGGCCCGTACGCCTATGTGCTGAAGTATATTCCTGGGCCTTCATGCACAAGCCTCCCTCAGTGGGTTATAATGCTATTGAATAACGGGCTTCTCTGATTCCCT
>OZ037781.1:36010066-36037566 GCA_964035525.1 Porites cylindrica
GACTGGCAGGTAAAATTTGTTCTAAAATGCTTTAATTATTTAAGTACCATTTTCCAATTCTACTAAGCAAGCGATTATGGAGATCACTGATAATCTGAAGGCCTCTATTGACAGTAACCTTTTATCTTGTAGCCTCTTCTTAGATTTGTCAAAAGCATTTGATACAGTGAATCATCAAATATTGTTAGAAAAAGGTACAGTGGTGCGAGTTCCGAACCAAGTCATGTTTAAAAGCTCCTTAATCCTTCGAAATAAGAAGTGGAATGACATCATTATTTCAACCCTGACCCCTCACACCAGTGTGTATAACTACAAATAAACTGTTAAAATAACCCAGGTTAAGAGCGAAATTTGAATTCAGATATGAAAGCTTGAAAAGTAAATTTAGTTTAATTGTTTTTTTTTTAACAAGTTGATGATAAGATGCTCTTAAGAATAACTACACTGTAAAACAATCCGTATTTTTGCGTATTCAAGTACGCGCGAGCAGTCAAACAAAAGATCGGGAACGAGGTTGAAAACAGTGAGCGAGACTAAGGAGAGACACTAAGAGTACGTCTCTATCGCCTCACACGGCGTGTGAGGCTCGCACGCAAGACTCTTACGCCACACTTTACCTTTTTTTTTACTGATTTTGAGAAAAAAACCCGACTGTTTTGCAGTCTAAAGAATAACAGAAGAAATTATCCGAGAAAATGCTTTTGAACAAAAGGAAAAGAAACCCGGGTTAAATTTAACCCTGGGTTAAGTGTTAATCGGCCTTTAAACCACTGGGTCCACTACAGCTCTGAATTCATTAGCAAACCAGTACTCCCGATTCCCCCCAAAAAACATTCTTTAATATCCTTATATCGCATGAAAATGCCAGCACAACTAAATTACCGCATTATACTTTGAACATTTACTACAGGGACATAGTTTGTTCTTTTTTAGCGGCAAATGAACAATTTCTTTTTCGTTTTTGAAACACGGCAATGTTTTTGTAGCTTTGTAGCAAAATTGGCTATGAGGGTCAACCCACGCTATAAATTTTAACAGAAGCATGTTATATGCTTCTGATTTTAACCACTACAAATTCGTGCAGCTCATACCTTCATTTCTCGGTGTGAAATTCTGTCTCCAACCATATGTTCGAAATTAAAAAGTAACAGGAGTAAAACTGTCACATATGTTGCTCCTTGAACTGAAGCTTTGGCGCATTGTCAGCACTCCGGCACAAATCACCTGACGAGTGCTCGAAGACTTCAACATGTGAAACTACTCACACAAAGAGTTTGAAAAGCTATTTGTGTAGTTGGATTATTACTGAATTAATTAGAATCAATTTCCACGTGAAAACGTCCCTTCCACCTGCTCTGTGAAAACCTAAACAATGCTCACAACAAAGTTCGTCATGTATGAAGTAGCGTAAAGGAAAAAATAAACAACTAAGTGCAAGGTTTTAAACCCATAAAAAAAAGTTGCCTGCGTGCAGACGTCTCCTATTTCCTTTGTTGAGACGTCTGCACGCAGGCAATAAAAAAAGGAGCTTAGCAAATCTGAGGTAGCTTATTTTAAAAATAGTAAAATATTCCTGCTTTAAAAAGGAGGTGTTTGTGGCTTTGAGCATTTTTTTGTAGTCCATGCTTTTGATTATCATAATCAATGATTTTCAAGATTACTGATTCGACACGCCAGAATGTTTGTCATCTCTTGATTGTTGCCCCTTGCTTGTTAATTATTCCACGCCATTGTCTCAAGTTAACCAATTGATTAGCAGTGAACTACCAATAAGATTTGACATCATGGCTTTCGCGCTCGACAACCAAAAATGTGTTACCGTTTTAATCGAACCACTTTCAGTTTACCATTCAGCGAAACTACTGTCAGTTTGTCTTGTCTACTAATATTTACCAAATTTGCTGCGTTTTGACTATAAAACCGCGAAACCCGTTAAAGAAGAACTGAAGAATTGAGCAAACGGTCTTACACGGAAAAGGTAAAGGGGAGAAACTTGCTTCACAAAGTCACTGCAATGCGTTGCTGAAACCGTTGTTTATTTGTCAAGAAAGTTTCTTGTAGGATTAGTCTAACCAAGAGTAAGCTGACTCGGTAAGTCTTTTTTTTTTTCATAAACAAGTTTCTACAAGAAAATCTATGGAACAATGATAACCTGAGTACCATTGGTCAAGAGTCAATCAAAAATTACTGATTCAGAAATGATTACACTTCACCGCTTACACATGCGGTAAAATTACATTCACTGGAGCCCTGCATTTAAAGAACAGATTATTTCATTTCATTCAGTCTATGTTTATTTATTTTCTATACTTTTTTTCAAATGAATAAATAACGGTTGTAAAATGTTCGACAATGTGTGCTCGTACTTTGTAAATGATATCCAAAATAAAGCAACTGAAGCTAACTGAATTAAGCGCTTTTATATAGTTTTTCGTTAAAATGATATTTTCATAGATTCACACGTTTGTGGATAATGAACTCGGCAGCGAGGAGATCTTGTAACAATCGTAACACAACTGTTTGTAATTGAAACTTTAATTCATTCTCTGTATACAGTAACAAGTTATCAATCTCCCCTGCTATGGAAACCACTTCACCTCCCGATATGAGACATATGAAGAAAAGCGCCGACAAATTAATGGATTTGGTAATGTACCGTACCTCTTTATGTTTTATTATTCATACACCCTACACTATTTTTACCATTCGAGAAAAAAAAACTTAAGATGGCTAGTGGGGGAGAACTATACGTAGAACTATGCTAAAACAGAATTTTACACAAAACTCAAGTCAGTCCTTGGAACTTGAAATATGATCATTTCAACTTTATTATAAGCAACTTGCGCTGCATTCATATAACATGAACGCAGAAACCTGTTAACGAAACAGAGTAATCTGATCTGTTTTTGAAGAAGTCTCACTCTAGAAGGGGATATCATATTGGGAACTAGGAATCTGCAATAAAGTCCTTCGTACTTTATCACATGTAACATGTATAGATGGTTTTCACAGTGACGTCATCAAATTGTAAAGTCAAAATAGCGAAGTTTTACGAATTCTCATTTACACTGGGTTGAAGATAAACAAAAAGTAAATCTTTGTACAAGTTTCCATTCCCGTAGCACGTTTCATTTCGAAAATACAGCAATTTGAACTTCCCAGTTTTCAGAGTGCGTGATACCAAAATACTAAATAGGAATGTTGTCTCGTTGAAAAAAAGTCTGTTCTCTTGATTTTCATCAGTATAACCGTTTCAAGTAGTAGAAGTTATGTTTATGCACACGTATGGTAGTTCTCGAGCGAAAACAAAGAACTTATCAAGAGTTGAATTTAATGGTTGGATTCTAAAAAGAATTAGTCTAAACAGAGAAAATTATCCGACAAAGTGCTTTTGATGGGCTCCAGATCTCGTGAGCCCACGTTTCTTGCCGCTAACCAGTGACGTAGCTTTGGTATTTCGTTACTCAGAGCAAGTCGGCGATAGATGGTAGGTGGGTTTTTTTTGTAGCTCCTCCTCTTCTTCTTCTTCTTCTTCATTTGCTCTGATGCTTTAGTTCTTGGCACTTTAAAAAAACTTTGTCTCTGTGTAAGTCAATTAGAAAACATGTTTTCGGACTGATTCATTAGCAGTTTGTGTAATTTTAGTAGACGCCAAACAGTAACACGGACAACTGCTCCTCTGTCGACAGGAGTAGCATAAGCTTATAAATCTTTATCTTACGTCTGTCTCACATTTCGCAGCATTTCATGGGCTACTGTACTGTATATTAACTAATACTGAGAAAGTTTTATCGTTATAACTTACGTGTTGACCTAGCCTTTCTGTCGATTCAAAGTTTTTCGAGTTAACTTGAATTGAAAAACCGGCGTGATCATGCAGTTCTTTTTCGGTCAGTGTAAAAGCAAGACTGCGGACTGCGGACTGCGGACTGCGGACTGCGGACTGTAGACTGCGGACCAGGGGTAAAATGCAGACTCAGTGTAAAATGCAGACTACAGACTGAGAGTAAAACGCAGGCTGGGGTAAAATGCAGACCGAGCATAAACTGCAGTCGTGGAAGGGTTTAAGGGCAAAAACATCCCGCAAATACATGTAAACGAACACTACTTGACAACATCTGCTTTCACAAATCCATTTAGGACTTTCCTCTCTAGAACGTCGTCGACGACCCAAAAACATAATCGCAATCTTGAACCTTTTTTTCTGTCCGAGAGACCTCACGCTTCAACTTTAGACGCGAAGTTTTCGATATACTTGACCAGGGACCGTGAATTGGTACAACACCACGATGTTTACGCTTAAATGAAAGCTGCTGACCCAAAATACTGTACAGGAAGAATTATGGCGATGAAAAAGGGAGTAATTAAATCATTCCAACAACAAAGAAAGATGTTCTGCAGGAAATTTGGATGACCTTCTATGAAAGTATTGCAAATCAAGGTACACAGACTTAAGGATGTTCATTGAAACTTCAGGCGAATGTGCAATTTGCACTTCGACTAGGAAGCGATGTGTGTAACTGATACCGGCTAACCTTTTCACTGATTTGGAGAAGAAGGAGCACAAATGTTTAAAAACGTCTACAGTCTTTATTCTGCATTTTGCACCCAGCCTGCGTTTTACTCTCAGTCTCCAGTCTGCATTTTACACTCAGTCTGCAGTTAACCCCTGGTCGGCAGTCTGCAGTCTGCAGTCCGCAGTCTGTGTTTTACACTGACCGGTTCTTTTTTAATATAAGCTCAATTAGATTTCCGACCTTCATTTGAAAATCATTCAAAGCTGCCGCTGCTTTTTTTCTTAATTGTCACAGTCTATGAGTAGTCAACGAGAATGTTTTCCTATGTTTTCTTTCTCTCAGGGGTCAATGCCTAAACGCCGAACGGCGATACTTTTCAAATTCAATTTTTAAAGCAAGAACCAGCTTACAAAAAAGAAGGACCGATCGTAATGAAGGATCTAATCAGCAATAAGTGAAAATATTAAACAAAAGAAGCAAGGCTGATTTTAAGTCGGGAATATATATATATTTTTATAACTGTCAAGCATGCTTGACCACTGCTGTGCATGCAGATATCTACCACTGAGAGTACTGGTTAGTCACATTTGGAAAATTTTAGGGGGTGTTTAGGTGAGAAAACTTGCACCAGCACGAGTTTCATACCAGGATATGACTTTTTGATTTTGTATCGCGTTTACATAATGACTGGGTCATTTGATATCTCGTTATTTGAGGGTACACGTCATGTTGACAAAATACACGTGTGATTCAAAATCACAAATGTTACACATGCGCTACCCGTTCCAGTCTACTGGCAGACTGATTTCACACCGAAACAGGTGGCACGATGACAAAATGAAAGTGTTCTTAAAAGGGTCCGTCTTCCACTTTGGAAGTGCAAAGTGTCGGTGATTTCTTAGTAAATATGGAGCCTTATTGGCTTCAGTTAATAGCTTGTTAAGTTTGTTATCCTTGTTGCTGAGGGTATTGGTAAAAACCTTGTCACATATGTCCTCGTAATATGAAATAATGGTTGGAATACCAGCTTCATTAAGTGCCTCGTCATAAGACAGATTGGGGCAAATGATCGATAATGCCCTTTTTTGGACCCGCACCCGCTCACACTATAAATACTCGGGCAGAGCATAAAAGAAAACAGGCGCTGATTAAACTAGGATTGATCTTATACATATGGCATAAAAGAGGACTAAGTTCTAATCATGTTAATGATTTATACATTGCCTTTACCAGTTCCTATGTTTTTTCCATGGCAGGACTATATTTTACATCAGAAATGCTATGTTTTTGGTAGTTACGGGGTGTAAAGAAAATCATTTTTACAGCTTGCCATTCCGGCAAGCGGAAGCTAGCATTAATAGTGTTGAGGCCAATCCTCAACAAGAGAACATTTTTTTGTTTTCCTAGTCCGTTCCATTCCGTTTTGTAATTTATTCTCCCAGCATGCTTAGTGAGCGCGTCTCAGTGTCGTCGTGGAGCGAGAAAGAAACCATGTGCTTCGTAACGCGCTAGTCGCCGGGAGTTTCTCATCGTATGGTGAGTCTTAGGAGCTCGTTTATTTCCAAATCCCTTTCCAGCAGTGATTAAGTATTTGTTTTGTAGGTTTTTACTTGCGAGGTGAAGCTTGTTAGCCAAAGATGAGATCCTGTTGTGTTGTTGAGGAAATATGCTGAGTGTGCAACTCTCGATTATTAAACTTGTGTTCAGGGACCCTTGTGTTGTGAAAGCGCGTTTTTGTGCCCTGGACATCTTCGTAAAAACCATACGAGCATTTTGCCTGTGATTACTGGACGTCCAAAGTCTTAACTGTGAAAATATTTGTGCGTGTGAATCGAAGTGACATCAAAGGTCATGACTCAACGAGGAATTCTACTCGAGCGTTTGGAGGTGTTGGACAGATCTCGAAGGGGATATTTGTCTAATGTTACGAAATTGTGTCATCAACTGGATGAAAATCTCGGAGACTTCAGCAACGTCGTCAAGATACGAACCGTGCAAACTAGCCTTAATTCCGCGTGGGAGCAGTATTGTGTTTGTGTTGAGAAATACGGTGATTTACTCGATACCAGCTGTGAAAGGTGTTAAGGATTATTTCTTGTGCCTTTTTTCTAAAAGAATTGTTTGTAAGATCGAACCGGAAGTGCATTTTTACCGGAAATTACGTTACGCGCGGGAAGATTGACAGTTTCAAATAAAAGTCCCCGGATTTAAGGGACGAGCGCTTACGCCATAGAAAAAACAATCTTGTGTGGATGTTTTTGTCTTTTTTACGGGATTTTTTCAATGGGAACTCTGGACTTTTTTAGGAAGAGGACAAAGAAAATTTAGGAACCTAAGGAGAAACATTTCTGGTCCCTCGGAGCCGGATAAAGTGGATTAAAAGTTGGAATTTTCAAAGGAAAACGGTCTTGGACGTGGAGGATTTGTGTTCCGCGAGTTGACAGTAGTGTTGTTTTCGTCAAAGGTGAGGAAACTTTGTGGATTTTACTAAGGAAATCAGTGGAAAAATGTCGGACAACGAAGAAGATTCAGCCGAAGACCGTATGATGAAAGTGGAAGCTTTAAAAGCGGAAAAACGGAAATCAAAAGGGGCGATAACAAGACAGCTAAACGAGTTAGCGAGTCGGGTTGCTGGCGTCAGCGGCGGCGTTGAACCAAGAAGTTTTGAAGAAATTGAAGAAATTAAAGCTACTTTGGAGCGTTTGGAAAAGATTAAGGAAAAAACTTTCGAAATATTGGAAGAATTACGGACATTGTATCAGGAGCTAAAGAACACTGAAATGCAAGTTAAAGTCGGGGATGAAGCGGATGAATTAAACGAAAGAATTGAAGGTGAAGCTAGCGCCGCTCGTCGCGTCTTGACTTCAGTAACACGGAACACACGGCCGGTAAGTCCACCATCTTACTCGAGTAACTCTAACACCAGTTTGCCGCAAAGGAAGGTTGATAGTGGGGTGAATAACCTAGAAAGAATTCGCATTCCAACATTTAGCGGGAACAAAACTGAATTTCAGCACTGGAACGCAACATTTACGAGTTGCGTGGATGCAACTGCAATGTCTGCTCAGTTTAAGATGTTGAGATTGGAGGCATGTTTAGCGGGCGAAGCTTTAGAAACGATTAAGGGTTTAGGATATTCTGAAGCTGCTTATGAGGCTGCTAAGTCGAGGTTGTTGAGAAAATACGGTGGAAATCGTAGGGAAATTCAGTGTCATGTAGACGAATTAATAAAACTGAAGCCAATCGGAGAGGAAAATTCAAAAGAATTGGAAAAATTTGCAGACATGTTGGAGAGGGCAGTGATAAATCTACAGGAGAACAATAGAGCGGCTGATTTAGAAGCGGGAACTTTGTACACTATCATTCTTGAAAAACTGCCAGAGAAATTATTGTCTCAATACATTCGCTGGGTAAAAGAAAATAGAAGGGTCGAGTCTCTAATTACACTCAAAGATTGGACTGCAGAAGAAGCTGAATATCAGATTCAAGCAACTGAAATTAAACATGGTTTAAAATCAGGAAATTCAAGCGGCAAATTTCACAACAGAAGAAGTAAGTCTTTTGGAAGTAACCGAACTGATGACAAAAAGAGGGGAACATGCAAAGTATGTGGGGAAGGCCATGCTGTATGGAATTGCGATGTCTTTAAAAGCAGAAAAATTCAGGAAAAATGGGCTACGGCGAAAAAACTAGGACTCTGTTACAGATGTTTGGGTGATGATCATCTGGGAGGGGAGTGCCCAAGAAGTAGAGTGTGTAACATTGATGGTTGCAGGGACCGACACAACCGGTTGTTACATGGGAATCGAAATGGAAACAACTCTCAGTCTCGACCCCTGGGAACTCAGCCTCAAGAAACTCAGCCTCAAGGAACACGGCCTCAGGGAACCCAGTCCCAGTCAACCCAGCTTCAGTTGGCCAGGACAATTCAAGGAAGAAGGGAAATCCAGTCAAACAGAGATGACAACATTCTGTCACAAGGAATTCGAGAACAAAGCGGCGGGCTTAGCACGGAGGGGGATGCTAACACCAATTCAACCTCGCTAAAACTACAGAAAGCAGAAAAAGTGGCACTGCGAACTGTTCCAGCAATCTTGAAACACGGTAGGAAGAGAATTCTTGTCAATTGTTTCTTGGATGAGGGAAGTGACACTACATATGTTAATGAAGATGTAGTTGAGGAGCTCGGAGTCAAAGGGGAGAAAGAGTTGATAACTGTGAACGTTGCTAATGATCAGGAAGTTCGTTTTCCATCCATGACATTCACTATTGGATTAGAGAGTGTTGACGGTAGTGTGGACGCTAAGATTGTAGCACAGTCTTCTGAGAAAATCTGCGGTGGGATGAAAGCAGTTGACTGGGTTAGGATTAAGGGCAATTGGAACCATTTGCAGGAAATTCCATTCCCAAAGCTTGCGAATCGGGGAAAGATTGATGTGTTGCTCGGAACTGATAACTATCAATTGATGTACCCCCAGAGAGAAGTGATTGGTGGAGCCGAGGAGCCATGTGCACGACTTTGTCCTCTCGGGTGGACGGCAGTGGGGAGGATAAATATGGAGAACACAGGAGCAGATCACCACACCAGTTTGTGTCATACTTTTCGCATGCAACAGTTTGGAGAAGTGGCACAGACAGTGGAACAGTCAGATGATTTGAATGCGTTGTTGAGGAGATTCTGGGACCTGGAAACCATGGGAATTCCACTTCCTAAACCGGTTATGACTACTGACGAAACAGCAGCCTGGCATAAAGTGAGCAAGTCAATCAAGTTCGAGAATGATCATTACATAGTAGCTGTTCCTTGGCGGAATGAGCGACCAAGCCTTCCAAACAACAGGCCGTTAGCTGAGAAGCGCTTGGAGTCCACAGAACGAAAATTGGCAAAGAATCCAGAAATAGCAGAGTCATATCAGAAAGTCATTGAAGAATATTTGGAGAAGAATTACATCCGCCGAGTGCCGCCAGATGAGCCGACACCCACTGAAGAATGGTTACTTCCCCATTTTCCCGTTGTGCGTGCTGACAGGACTACAACGAAAACGAGGATTGTATTTGATGCGTCAGCTAAGTTCCAAAGAAAGAGTTTGAACAGCGAAGCGTTACCAGGACCGAAACTGCAAGCGGACATGTTTAGCATTCTAGTCAGATTTCGAAAGGAACTGGTTGCCCTGGTGGGTGACGTAAGTCAAATGTATCATCAGCTTGCCCTTACTCTTGAAGACAGGCCACTACACAGGTTTCTATGGAGAAATATGGATCAGAGCAAGGAACCAGACGTTTACGAATTCTTGAGATATGTGTTCGGAGGGTGTTACTGTCCTTTTTGTGCGCAGTATGTGTGGCAGAAGCATGCGGATGATCACAGAGCAGAGTATCCTCTAGCAGCTGAAGCGGTGAAGAACAGTTGTTATATGGATGACCTGATGCCTTCAGTGGAAACGGTGGAAACAGCAAAGGAGATGCGACAGCAGTTAACCGAGCTTGGAGATAAAGCAGGATTTCACATTCGCAAATGGATCTCTCAGAAGCCTGAAGTTATCATGGACATACCAGAAGCTGATCGAGCAACTAAAGTGGATCTCGAAAATAAAGAATTTCCAGTGACGAAGACCTTGGGAGTCGTGTGGATTGTTCAGGAAGACAAGTTCTCATTTTCCTTTGTTCCACCCCCAGACGAATTGGTATTAACAAAGAGGAACGTGCTGAAGAAAACAGCCTCAATTTATGACCCCTTTGGATTTCTGACGCCCTTCGTAGTGCGAGCTAAAATGCTGATGCAGGAAGCTTGGATTGAAGCTCTCGGATGGGATGAAGAATTGCCAGATCATTTTAAAATGGAATGGAAAAGATGGTTCGGGGAACTTGGAGAACTTGGTGCGGTCCGTGTTTTACGATGTCTGAAGGAAGACAAGGAACTCCGAGATGTTACTATTCACACGTTCAGTGACGCGTCTGAGAAGGCTTATGCCGCAGCAACGTACGTTCGCCATGAGTATGAAGATGGAACAGTTAGCACAAGATTAGTCGCAGCAAAGTCAAGGTTGGCGCCATTGAAGGCCATGAGCATTCCGCGGTTAGAACTCATGGGAGCACTGACTGGTCTTCGACTGACATTGAAGATATGTGCAGCACTGGAGCTTCCTAGGAACAAGGCCACATTTTGGGTGGACAGCGTAAATGTCGGGTTTTGGGTCCAAGGACAGAGTCGAAATTTTAAACCTTTTGTATCCCACCGGGTTGGGGATATTCATGACGAGAGCAGTCCAGACCAATGGCGGTACGTTCCTACGAAACTCAACCCTGCGGATCAAGGGACTCGAGGAGCTTCAGTTCAAGAGCTAGTTAAGGATGACTGCTGGTGGTATGGACCCCCGTTTCTAAAACGTAGAGAAGATGAGTGGCCAGAGAGGAAATTTGGAAAAGCCCCAGAAGCTTACAAAGAAGTTAAATCAGAGAAACGAGAACAGCTTGTGGAAAAGGAGCTAAGCATGAATGCACAGAGCTATTACGTGGAAACAGTCAAACCAAAGAGCACACCAGACCCAATGGAGTATTCAAAATGGTACAGAACCAAGCCAACAGGAAAGCTGGAGATCGGAATGTCTTTGGTGCGGGTGACTGGTTGGATTAATCGATTCTTAGCAAATGCCAAAAAGCCTCAAAACGATCGAGAAAGTGGGGAGTTGAACCCAAGGGAACTTAATGAAGCAGAAGAGCAAATCATCAGGGCGGCTCAGCAAAAGTGCTTTCCTGACGAGATAAGAGCACTTGAAAACAACAAGCCTCTCCCTAGTAAGAGTACGTTACTAAAGATTACACCAAAGTTATGTGGGGGACTCCTTCGATCAAACACGCGACTGCGATATTCAGATGATTTACCAGAAGAGACGAAGTTTCCAATCATCCTTCCAAAGAATCACATCGTTACCAAGTTAATCGTGAAGTATCACCATGAGAGGGAAGGTCACGAGATGGGAGTGAACTTTACATTAAACCATTTACGAGAGAAGTATTTTGTGATTCAAGGACGACAACAAGTGAAGAAATGTATCAAGGAATGTGCGGAATGTAACCGAAGATTCAGGGGCTGTCCAGCACAACAACAAATAGCACCATTACCTAGAATTCGATTAGAGATGACTCAGAAACCATTTGCAAATTGTGCGACAGATTTTGCAGGACCATTCTACACGATGCAAGGACGAGGTAGACCACGAGTGAAGCGCTACCTTTGCTTATTTGTGTGTTTACAGACACACTGTTGTCATTTGGAAATGGCTGCTTCCCTGGAGACGGATGCTTTCTTAAATGCGCTGACGCGTATGGTGGCTAGACGAGGGTGGCCTAAGTTGATGCTCAGTGACAATGGAAGTAATTACGTCGGAGCAGCACGAGAAATCAAGGAGTTAGTGGATAGCATGGACCAAGACAAAATTCAAAGGCTTACTTCCAACCAAGGAATTGAGTGGCAGTTTAACCCACCGGAAGCGCCACACTTTGGCGGTGTCTTCGAAAGAATGATCAAGTCAGCCAAGAGGGCAATTTATGCAATTTTGAACGAAGCTGATGTCAATGATGAAGAATTACAAACCGTGTTTACTGGAGCCGAAAGTTTGTTAAATTCGAGGCCTTTAACTACAGTTAGTGGAGATGTCAATGACGAGCCTGTGCTGACCCCAAACCATTTCTTAATTGGCCAAATGGGTGGAGAGCTAGCCCCAGACACAGTCGATACGACGGCAGTCATTGTGCGTAGACGATGGAGACGAATACAGGAACTGATTCGTAGAGTATGGAGTCGTTGGATGAGAGAGTATTTGCCAAGTATTGGATCCCGGCAAAAGTGGTTCCAACCTTCAAAGAATCTAACAGTGGGGGACATGGTGTTGGTAATTGATCCAGACGCACCAAGACGGGATTGGAAGCTTGGACGAATAGAGGCAGTGCATCCTGGTAAAGATGGACTAGTACGAGTCGTAGACGTTAGAACCAAAGGAGGGGTGAAACGAAGACCAATTTCCAGAATTTCACCGTTGGAATTTGAAGATTACTAAGTGACCGGACGGAACAGTGAACTAACTAGCTATGGTCGTAAAGATTTGCATCATGAACACTTGTAGGAACAGTTGAACAGTTCATGATTTGTTTAGTCAGAGAATTTTAAGTCTAAACCTGACAGATTGAACATTTGAACATTTTGACATTTGAACATTTGAATTTTAACATTTGAACAGTTATTGAAACATTTGAACAATTTGCGTTATGTTTGTAAAAGAGATCGATTGAAGTGTTGGATTTTCAGTCAAATGTAAATCCAGGAGGGGGAAAATGTTAAGGATTATTTCTTGTGCCTTTTTTCTAAAAGAATTGTTTGTAAGAGCGAACCGGAAGTGCATTTTTACCGGAAATTACGTTACGCGCGGGAAGATTGACAGTTTCAAATAAAAGTCCCCGGATTTAAGGGACGAGCGCTTACGCCATAGAAAAAACAATCTTGTGTGGATGTTTTTGTCTTTTTTACGGGATTTTTTCAATGGGAACTCTGGACTTTTTTAGGAAGAGGACAAAGAAAATTTAGGAACCTAAGGAGAAACAAAAGGTACCAAAGAGTCTTGAGCGACCGTGCGGTTCAGCAGTCAAGGATACAGGGATACAATGAGAGAATAGATCAGTTTATTGCCAGTGCCGCTGCCTTTTATAATAGCCAAGTGTTAGAAGAAGTGAAATCAATCAAGGAGTGTACCCCTCCAGGATCTGTGAAATCTAATGGTAGTCGTGTCTCAAAATCAAGTGTGTGTAGCTCCAGGTCCCAAAGGGCAAAAATAGAAGCAGCGAAGGCCCTACTTATGCAGCAACAAGCTGAAGAAAGGAGTAAGAAGGTAGTAGAACTGGAGGTAAAAAGAGTCGAAATGGAGATAAAACGAACAGAACTAGAATTGCAACACCGATTAGAACTCACCAAATTGGAAGCAGAAAGGGAAGTTATGGCTGCTAGAGATCAAGTGGAGCTAGCTAATTTAGAGGCTTTGTTAGCAGAACAGGAAATGGAGGGTATCAAATGGTCTCCAAATCTGGACCTACAGGCCTCAAAGCCTCAATCCTCAAGGGTTGGTGCCAATGATGTACCAGTAACCAAGCCATCTCACACATCAACACCAGGATTAGTAACTGCCCAGACTTGTGTGAGTTTTAGAACCCCTACTGTTACAGATGAGGGTACACATGAGACTGTTAAACCCCGTATTCAAGACAACGGCCAGTCGCAACCTGCTGACCCACCCACTGAAGAAACCCCATGCCTCACGAGCACCAACCGCTGTACAGCCACACCCAGTGCTGCTGGTTCAATTATGAATGACAGTCTTGTTGCTATTATGTCTTCAATGGAGAAAATGAGTGCCGCTTATGATCTACCACACGTACAAGTTCAGAAGTTTGATGGATCCCCTGAAAATTACCCAGCCTTTCGTCAGAGATTTAAGCAGTTGGTTGAAACCAGGCCCCTCAGTGATGCTGTGAAAATGACCCGTCTGTTACAGTTCTTGAACGGTCCTGCCCTGACTGCGGTGCAGAGATATGAGCCAATGCCTGGTGGCCTGGCAAAGGCACTCAAGACACTAGAGGAACGGTTTGGCCAGCCATTTCAAGTAGTGAGAGCATGTGTTGAATCTCTTACGAAGGGACCTGCTATACAAGCAAATGATAAGGACAGCCTGCAGCGCTATGCTGATACTGCACAAGTTACCTATGATACCTTAGAGTCAATGGGATACCTTAGTGAGATGAATATAGATAATCTGGAGAAAGTCATCGCGCGGCTGCCAAAGTGGATGCAATCCAAATTTGCCGAACATTTGAAGAATCTCGAGCGTAAGGGACAGAAGATGCCAAATTTCAAGGATGTTGTAGACTTCCTGAAGGAGCGAGCGTTTGTCCTGAGCCACCCTTTCTTTACTAAGTCAGGAACTCCTAAGGGTTTTACCTATTCTTTAACAGCAACAAACCCTGAATCCTGTGCAATGTGCCATCAACACCATCCACTGTACCGTTGTGAAGTATTCAAATCCAAGTCTCCAAGGGAGAGAAATGACTTTGTAAAACAGAAGAAGATTTGCTTCAATTGTATCAGCTCAACTAAACACAACTCAAAGAAGTGCAAGTCCTTAATCAGCTGCAGGGTAGAAGGTTGTGGGAAGTCACATCACACATTGTTACACTTCACTGAACCTAGAGACAGAGGGAACCAGCAAAGGGACGGTCCTAACGGTGAGGACGTTAATCAAGGCTTAAGGCCTGATCAAGCCACTATTTCTATGTGCTCCACAGTTAATTCGTGTGAAGTGTTGCTTCAAGTCATCCCAGTTCGAGTGATTAGTAAGTCTGGCAACCAGATTACTACCTTTGGTCTACTGGACTCAGGCTTCGACATAACCATGATTGACCCGTCTCTCGTGAAAATGCTGAACATTAAGGGCTCACCAAGTAAGCTGTCACTCACGACTGTAAATAATGCCGATGCAGAAGAAGAGGGCCTGAGAGTTGACTTCCAAATTGCTTCAGTAGATAGCGAGAATGACCATCTGATTGATGTCAAATCTGCCTGGGCTGTAAAGGATCTTACAATTCCCCTAAAGCACACAAAGGTGACAAGGTCTGTTGGGCAGTGGCCACATCTGCAGCAAGTGTGCTTCCCGGAAGTAGAGAGAAGTAAGATTTCTATCCTGCTTGGTACAAACATCCAAGAGGTCTTCATACCGCTCGAAGTTAAAAGAGGTAAACCAAATGAGCCGATCGCAATCAAGTCCTGTATTGGTTGGAGTATACTTGGTGGCTGTCCCAGTGTACCTTCTTCCACTCCTGTGCAAGTCAATCTCATTAATGGGGAGGATGTTACCCTAAGTGACCAGCTTGAAGAATTCTGGAGAGTCGAGTCCTATGGTACGAGCAAGTGTGAAACCAAGCCCCTGTCTGTGGAGGATCAAAGAGCTATGAACTTGATATCCAATTCAATCTGTAAACATGATGGCCATTATGAGATGGGCCTCCTGTGGAAGAGTGACAGTCCTGTGCTTCCTTACAACAGAACACTAGCTGAAGCGAGACTGCAACACTTAAAGAGACGCTTCCTTCGAGATCCAGAACTTGAAGTCAAGTATAGAGCTGTGATTGAAGACTGTGTGACCAAAGGATATGCAAGAAAGCTCACAAAGGAGGAAGCAGAAACAGTCAGCAAAACCACATGGTTCCTGCCTCACCACCCAGTAAGCAATCCGAACAAGCCAGGCAAGGTGAGAGTGGTATTTGATGCGGCTGCAAGATTCAGCGGCACATCCCTAAACGAACAGCTAATGCAGGGACCTAATCTGACAAATGACCTATCTGGAGTGTTGATTCGTTTCCGTGAGGAAGAAATTGCCTTCTCAGCGGATATCGAGGGCATGTTTTACCAAACCAGAGTATCCCCAAGTGATACAGATTCTCTGAGGTTCTTGTGGTGGCCTAAAGGTATTGACGAGCCTCCAGAGGAATACAAAATGTTGGTCCATATTTTTGGTGCTAAGTCTTCACCCTGCTGTGCCAACAAGGCGTTAAGCATGACAGCACAAGACAATGAAGAAAATTACCCACCTGAAGTGATCAGAACAGTTCGTAGAAATTTCTATGTGGACGATGTCCTGAAGTCTGTCCCAAATATTGATCAAGCCGTACCTCTGGCCTCAGATCTTATGAAGTTGTTGAGAGAAGGAGGATTCCGTCTAACAAAGTTTGCGAGCAATAGTCGTGAATTGCTAGCCTCAATTCCTCCCGCGTCGAGGGCGAATCCCAAGTTGGACCTAGATCTAGACCAGTTACCCCTAGAGCGAGCGTTGGGTGTCTACTGGGACGCACAGACAGATACCTTTAAGTTCAAGGCCTTACAAGCGTACAAGCCATCCACCAAGCGAGGAGTGCTTTCCGTCGTAAGCTCCCTGTTTGATCCGTTGGGATTTCTTTCACCCTTTGTGTTCACAGCCAAGATTCTGTTACAAGAACTGTGGAGGCAGAAGTTGTCTTGGGATCAAGAAATTCCAGAGCCGTATTCGTCCCTCTGGCAGAAGTGGTTGCAAGAGCTGCCGTGTGTTACTACAATCGAGATACCAAGGTGTTACAAGGCCCAGTGCCCTAGTGCACAAGCCACTGTGCAGTTGCACAATTTTTCCGATGCGTCAAGGCATGGTTATGCAGCAGTGTCTTACCTACGGTTCATTGACGAGCAAGGAGTGATCCACTGTTCCTTCGTCATGGGGAAGACCAGGAATGCGCCCATCAAAGAGTGGACCATACCTCGCCTAGAACTGCAGGCGACAGTGTTAGCGGTACGGCTAAGTAACTCAATTCTGAAGGAGCTTGATCTGCGAGTAAATGAAATCTTTTTCTGGTCAGACTCGATGACCTCCCTTCAATACATCAAAAACCAAACGAAGCGCTTCCAAACATTTGTTGCAAATCGCGTGGCCGAGATCCATGAATCAACCACCCCAGAACAATGGCATCACGTCCCAGGTACTATGAACCCCGCTGATGAGGGTTCACGAGGCGTCGCAATAAAGCATTTCCAACCCGGATGTCGGTGGTGGTCAGGTCCTTCCTTTCTGTGGCAGCCTGTACAACAGTGGCCTAATGCTCGGGTGGAAGACATTCGAAGTGATGATAAAGAAATACGAAAACCAGCCACAATCATGTTCACCACTGAAACGTCCCAAGTCGATCTCCTACTTAAGCGCTATTCGTCGTGGTCCCGTTTGCTGAGAGTTATGTCGTGGGTGCTTCGCTTTGTCAAGGCACTAAAGAAAGAAAAACCTGAATGTATCGTCGGAGGTACACTTACCCTTGTTCAGCTTCAGCGAGCAAGCGAAGTAATTACGCGACTGGTGCAGCGCCAACATTTCCGTGAAGAGTACATGGCTTTGAAAGAAGGCAGACAGGTGAAATGTAGCAGTAGCTTGGCCACTCTTAGTCCGATCCTAACTGATGGCATTATACGTGTTGGAGGAAGAATTCACCGTGCTCCGATTACCTTTGAAGCCACCCACCCAGTGATTCTTCCAAAGTCAAGCCCTGTGTCTGTATTGATAGTTCGTTACTACCACCATGTGCTGGGCCATGCAGGCCGTGAACATGTGTTGTCCGTCCTCCGCCAGCGTTACTGGATACTGAGAGGCAGAGCTTTGGTGCGTCAGATCCTGAGCAAGTGTATAAGTTGCCGCAAGCGGAACACGCCTGCCTTACAGCAAGCGATGGCTGACCTGCCAAAGGAAAGGCTGGTACCTTATCATCCCCCGTTCACCTTTACGGGCCTCGACTTCTTTGGCCCCTTCTACGTGAAGCGCGCTCGTAGTGTTATCAAAGTGTATGGTTGCATATTCGTGTGCTTTAACAGCCGAGCAGTCCACATCGAAGATGTTAGTTCCTTAGAAACAGATACGTTTATTTTGGCTCTCCGCCGGTTCATCTCTGTTCGCGGCTGCCCTAAGGAAATCTGGTCAGATAACGGCACGAATTTTACTGGTGCTGAGAGGGAACTTCGGCGTTCGGTTCGAGAACTAAATGAAGAACAAATCAGGAGAGAGCTACATTCGTACGATGCGGAGTGGTTCAAATATGTGTTGCCAAGGTGGCGTTTCCAACCCCCTACCGCGAGCCACATGTCAGGCGTGTGGGAGAGGCTTATTAGAAGCGTGCGGAAGGCTATGAATGCTGTCTTGAGCAAACCAGGGGCTGCAATCCCTTTGGAAACCCTGCGCACCGTATTCGCCGAAGTCACGTCCATTCTAAACAGTCGTCCCATTTCCCCAGCAAGTGATGATCCAAGTGACATGGAGCCACTCACTCCAAACCACCTACTTCTACAGCGACGAAATCTCGCCATACCCCCCGGTGTCTTCGCCAAGGAAGAGCTGTACTCACGCAAGCAGTGGAGACATGCGCAATTCCTTGCTAACTGTTTTTGGTCGCGATGGGTTCTAGAGTACGTGCCTACCTTACAGCAACGCCACAAGTGGCTACTAAACGAGGAATTTGGCAGTGAATGACCTGGTTCTTGTGGTGGACAAAACTGTGCCGAGATCCCGCTGGTTGCTGGGTCGCGTAATGAAAGTGTTTCCCGGTGAAGATTCACGTGTCCGCACCGCTGAAGTGAAGACAAAGGACTCTTCTCTTACTCGTCCTGTGACCAAGCTGTGTCTTCTTGAAGAAGCTGCGTGACGGGTTTGCCGTAGAGTGCACTGAACGTTGCAAGATTGAACTGAAAACATTGTCGTGAACTAACAGTCGGTTTAGAACTTTAACATTGATTAGTGATTGTCTACGGGGGCTCGTTCAGCCCTACCCCCCGGGATGTTGAGGCCAATCCTCAACAAGAGAACATTTTTTTGTTTTCCTAGTCCGTTCCATTCCGTTTTGTAATTTATTCTCCCAGCATGCTTAGTGAGCGCGTCTCAGTGTCGTCGTGGAGCGAGAAAGAAACCATGTGCTTCGTAACGCGCTAGTCGCCGGGAGTTTCTCATCGTATGGTGAGTCTTAGGAGCTCGTTTATTTCCAAATCCCTTTCCAGCAGTGATTAAGTATTTGTTTTGTAGGTTTTTACTTGCGAGGTGAAGCTTGTTAGCCAAAGATGAGATCCTGTTGTGTTGTTGAGGAAATATGCTGAGTGTGCAACTCTCGATTATTAAACTTGTGTTCAGGGACCCTTGTGTTGTGAAAGCGCGTTTTTGTCCCCTGGACAAATAGCCCAGACGTCCTTTCAGCTAGTCCAAAAACGTTTTGACTAGCAGAATTGATTTCACAGGTCTTCTGTTAAACCTTAAATGGAACTTGCTATATAGAAGCTATGCAGATTTGAAATGTGGAATAAATGGAGAAAAGACATAGTTACCACGTAGCCTATACATATAATTTACTTAGCTTTTGGAAAGAGATTTTAGTCAACCCTTATAGTCATAAAATAGCATTCAAATAGGAAAATCATATCCGCCTATGGCCCCAAAACCGAAAAAAAAATGAGTCCGAACCCCTTTTGCTGTTTGAAAGCACTGTGTAAACGCATCTTTGTTCCGTACAATGTTCTTCATTTGAGCCTGCCATGCTTTACGGTGGTATTGCGCTTTTCAATCATAAGCCTAACCTGATTGTTACCCGTGTAAACGGTTAAAAAAAATTGGTCCTGACCACTTTTTGATCAATCCGGACCCAGTTTTTTCTGTAGTGTAAGTGGGACTTCAAACTCAGTTCCAGTGTCCTCAATGTTTCAAAACTTCTGACTTTGACTGGCAGAGGAACACTTCAACGAGCCTCTTGTACAAGTGGCTTGCACTGACATCCTTGTTAAAACCTTTTTTTAGTGGAGGCTAGTAAAGCTGAGGTTGATTTTGTCACTTATTGCAAAAACTTGTCCTGAACAAGTCTTTGAAAGACAAACAAACTATCTTGTCCATTTGTCTTTTTACAGAAACAACCAAACATTGGCCACTCTTTCGTATCATCATCCTTGTCTTACCACTGCCATCTTGATGAAGAAGGAGGCTGAAAACAAATAGGTAAGTGGTGATGCTTGTCAAGGTCAGTTCTGGCAGATTGTAACGGTGACGGTGGCTATGTCCTACTTGGACAGCTAATGCCCCGTTTCCTTCTTGATGTCAATTGCCTCAGGCTTTTTTTATGATGGCAAGTGACTCTTGTAAAGCAAGAGACCTCTACACTTATGAAGTAACTATTGGGATAGTTCAGAGTCTATGAAGAAGTAATTATGGTCAATGATTTAACTCTTGGTATCTTAGCTGTAATTTCCTCCTTGTTCATGGTCAGATGACTCTGGAAGAACCAAGTCTCCCTTGTCAGTGGTAATCTGTTTATTAATTTCAAAATATTCGAAAGTATCTCTAACTATGTCATGTGGTAGATGTCACAGGCACGTCCTTGTTTGAAAATGGGCAAGTTTTCTGTGATGTTCTCCTCCTCCATGATGTACTGGTTGTGAAAAAGCATATGTGATGTACAGAACTGACTTAATCAAGTTTAACTGCTAAATTCATTTCTATACTCAGAAGACATGTAATCATTTTTGCATTAGAAGAGTTGGTACCAGAGGAAGTTGTGCAAACACAACACGTTGCCTTCCCTCGAATTCACATGGAACATGCAAGTAATAAGATAAAGAACTTCCAAAATATGGAACACTGTTCACTGACACGACATGATTTACTGTTTACTTCCAAAAGACGCTTTATTTTTAGTTTTTCATTGAAATATCAAATTAAAAACAAGCAAACATGAATTTTTTGATAGTATTCATCAAAATAAGCAAGGCCTTGAAGGCAAAAAAGCCAACCGGCCAGGAATTCATTGTGTGTGAAAAATTTGTCTGGCAGACATAGCTGGCTTGGCGTATTGCACACAGAGATTCTTACTGTTTTCCTACTACAATTTTCGCGTCTATTTCGCTTCTTATCCTCCAGAATCCTTCAAAATAATTTGCTTGACTTGTATTTGGTCGAAATTTGTTGATACAAGCTTTCATTCTTTGCAAAAGCTGCAGCAAATCCTTGCCGCATCGAATTCCATTTTTCTCAGTTTTTAAAAGATAAGCTAATAACTGACTGTGGCGCTGAAACTGCCACACAGTTGGCTAAGCCTATTAACTTCTGGTGGGCCAAAATTGGAGGCAATCAGAAGTAACGCAATTTTTTACGAATTTTCTTAATAGAAAATGAGAGCTTGTGACTTTTTGCTAAGTAAACAAACACAAGCCCCCTTTTTCAAGGAAACCCTTCTATTGCATCAGTTAAAAGTTATCTTTAGGTCATAAATACCTTTACAGTCGTAGGGGAAGTTCTTGTACACTTTTGGCATAAGGGTTAGAATATGATTACACATTCCTGATATCTTTGTGGCGGAAGTCGGTTAACAGAGTGAATTCAACATCCCCAGAAAAAATACATGGTATGTGGTGTGGTGATAAGCCCACAAAAGCTTTAATATGTATCCTGAAAACTGGAAACTATGATATTTTTTCATCAAACCTGAAAGAAAAATCAAATTGAAATTGAAAGTTTCCCATAAAATGCCAAAAATACGTCGAAAAAACCTCCTCCTTGCTTCTTCATTGCTCTCTCATAAGACCTGCAGGACTTCCCTGAAAACTAATCAACGAACAGATATTTTGTTAACCAAACCAAATCAATGAAAATCACAGAAAAAACAACTTTCTTTTAAAAATGAAATTAATTTACCTGTTCTTATGGAACATCGCATCCAACTTGAGAAGAGCTGTCTTGTTCTCTGCAGCCATCATTTTTGCCAATCAAATAGGGTCTTGCGTATCAGATGACAAGCTTTTATGTCAAAATCATAAATTTGATGCTGTCTTTTGACAAGTCAAAGACTAAAGATGGTGGGTGGATTAGTCATTGCTACCCAGTTATTTGGCCTTGATAAGGAGTGGATAATGCAGTTGAACGTTGGGTGGTCAGTGGAGCTTGGCTTGAACTTGGATTTAGGTACACTATCAGTGAGGCATCATTCTTGGGAGTGGAAACCCAAAGAAAAGGCAGCTTGGCAAATAAAGCTTCTCGGTCTTCGTCAGATAATTGGTTTTTGTTTCTTGGTCTCTTACTTTTAGTGTAATGGGTCTAACAGGGACGGGAGCGACTGTTTCTTTCGACCTGGAAACTTTGTTAACTGAGCTCACTTTAACTCAAAGTACTGGGGCGAGAAAATTCTGATTGTCCTTCAAGGGATTACGTTGCTTGCGGCCTCAAACTGCTTGGAGTTACTTGGTTTTTCTTACTTTCTTTTTTTGTCTTTGAATTGCAAGCAAGCATCTGCATATACAAGTCAAGAGGTGCCCCTGCTAAAGGAATTGGGCCACCCCAGCATTGCTGGGAAAATGGCGCTGACCTAGTAAGTTCATGAGATATTTGTCTGTAGATGGTACACAGTCAGAGGTACACATTGAAAGGTACTTTTGTTTTCCACCAAGGTATTTTGCTCACATGTACTGAATGAATCCTGAAAATATAGGGTGTTTGTTACAGTCAAACCAGCATCTGGGCAATGGAAGGTAAATTTGTTCATTGCATTGCGTAATTATGCTGCTTGACAATTGAGAACTACTATCCCATCTGACTCTCTTTTGAAGACGTATAAGAAACTCTTTTATGTCAGAATAATCCAAAAAAAGTAAACATTTTAAGAGCTGGAAAGTATTTTGGGGAAAATTGATCCTATGGATGATTGGGTGCCTTTAAAAAACGTTTTCAATGTCCTTGTGGCTGGTTTCGGAAAAAAGTTGTCTGTCATTGTTAACTTGCCCAACAGGAAGGTTGTATGCAATAATTTTAAGATGCTTTAGGCTTAGAGACTGTTAGAATAATAAAATTATGTTGATGAACCTCAGCAGCAGGTGATGTGAGATTGATCTTAGTGAATACATTCATATAAACAATCTTGAGTAAGTATCTGTGAGTACAGGAAGGGTTTTTAAGGTAATAGAGAAATTGTGATGGTGCCAAACCACACATGCTCTGGTCATTGCTATTGGAAAGGTTTGTCCATCATCTTAAATTCGCCTAACATTAAGAATTGTATGCCATGTTGAGCAACTCCATAGTTGGAGCTTGTTTGAATAATTTGTTGATGAACCAAGCATCGGAGGTTTGAATAGTGGAAAATTGATTCGGTTGATGATTCTATCCATGTGTTTCTATAAACACACCCTTGTCAAGCAATGTTTTACTGAGGGTCAAGTTTACACTTTATATGATTTTGTCACACGTTTGACCTTACAAATTGGATGAAATTAAAAATGAAATTTATGAGAATTAAAGGAGACTACACTTCATATCATGATGAAATGACCAAATGATGCATAGCTGCTGTTATATTGTGCCTTGACACAAGCCATAGAACTTCTTCAGTTGACAAACCACAATACACCTGAGCATACATGCTAACATTGGGGAATGATGCATGTAAATTTCACTGAATGTGACAATTTATCAAAAAATGTTTATTTATAAGCAGGTTTTACGACACTAAATTGTTTGTTATTGCAATTCACCACTCACCTTTACAAAACTCTCCAGACTTCTTAGTCTTTCTCTTAAACGTGTGTTCTCTTTGCGGAGAGAATATTGTGCCTTGACACAAGCCATAGAGCTTCCTCAGTTGACAAACCATAAGACACCTGTGCATACAAGTATCTGTCTTTAAAATGTGGGTTTTTAGGGCTTTGGCAGGAGTTGACAGTGAAGCCCAACAAACACTTTGTATTCATATACCTCCAACTTCTCTTTTTTGATAGTTGCTTTCTTACAATCTTGGACCAACATGTAAGTCATTATGGGTTTGTTTTCATCTCTTGTCAGTCATTTTAGAAATAATAGTAATAATAATAGTGATAATAAATATAATAGTGTTAAATTATTCATAAGATAAAAACTACATATCTTATGTTACAAAACTTCCAATTAAAACTAAGTGAAGTTAAAATAAAATACCCCATTACAAAAGGGCATTTCACCTCTCATCTCTAATTGTCTCCTACATTCCTCATATTCGATTAATCGTTCGTCGCTCATTGTTGTCAATACTCTTATCCTCTCGTTTAAGTTTTTATTCTCGTACCTTAATTGCGCTATCTGCAAAGACAGGATATAAGCAGACACGTTTTTCATTATGGTTCAAAATATCTGTCCTTCAGGCAAATGTTTGCTGGCTGGGAGATTTTTTTAAAAATATATTTCCTGCATAGAAATTATGATAACTCAAAAGAACAGACTGGAACGAACCTTCATTCTCCAGTCAGTAGATGATGTGACTAATTGTAAAAGAAATCAAAAAGAGAAACACTTTTTTCAGTTAATTTAACCCAGATTGAATCCAGGGATCAAAAAAATTCACGGGATGGGGGATCAAAATTTAAGGCCTAAATGTGGGATCAGTTGACAAAAAATATACCTCGTTATCTGAACGAGTAAGAAAATGATGCTTTTGGAAAATGTCTGAAGGTAACAAAAAACAGTTAGAGGTTTGTTGCCAAACCAACTTAACCATAGTAAAAGAGAACAGTATAAAACAGCCCCTTAAGTGCAAGAGACAGGTGCATTTAAATTGCATAATACATTTCCTGTCAGTGCACTTTTAAACATTCACAGAAGGGCAACTATTATCACTCCACTAAAGCAATACTTAATACTGTGCTTTGTATGATAATGTCGATAGAGATTTTGGAAAAAAAGGATCTTCTTAAATTCAGTTTACACCTGAACATCCACTTGTATATTATACTGTATTTGGTTAGCTGTATGGTTACCTATGTGATGAAAGAAAAATCAAATACAGACATATTTTACACAATCTTCAGTAAACACCTGATATATGAGTTTTTAAAGGTAATAGAGGAATTATGCTGTTGCCAAACGACGCAAAACACTCAAGTTTTGCATGCTATGGTCGTTGCTTTTGAAAAAGTTTGGAGCTTGTTGGAATAAACTGTTGATGAACTAAGCAGCAGGTGATTCAGACTGATCTCGGGGATTAAGAAAGTGACGAACTTTTGAAGCATCAGTCACAATTCCAACGAACAATGTTTCTTGGGAGTGGAAACCCAAAGAAAAGGCAGCTTGGCAAATAAAGCTTCTCGGTCTTCGTCAGATAATTGGTTTTTGTTTCTTGGTCTCTTACTTTTAGTGTAATGCGTCTAACAGGGATGGGAGCGACTGTTTCTTTCGACCTGGAAACTTTGTTAACTGAGCTCACTTTAACTCAAAGTACTGGGGCGAGAAAATTCTGATTGTCCTTCAAGGGATTACGTTGCTTGCGGCCTCGAACTGCTTGGAGTTACTTGGTTTTTCTTACTTTCTTTTTTTGTATTTGAATTGCAAGGAAGCATCTGCATATACAAGTCAAGGGGTGCCCCTGCTAAAGGAATTGGGCCACCCCAGCATTGCTGGGAAAATGGCGCTGACCTAGTAAGTTCATGAGATATTTGTCTGTAGATGGTACACAGTCAGAGGTACACATTGAAAGGTACTTTTGTTTTCCACCAAGGTATTTTGCTCACATGTACTGAATGAATCCTGAAAATATAGGGTGTTTATTACAGTCAAACCAGCATCTGGGCAATGGAAGGTAAATTTGTTCATTGCATTGCGTAATTATGCTGCTTGACAATTGAGAACTACTATCCCATCTGACTCTCTTTTGAAGACGTATAAGAAACTCTTTTATGTCAGAATAATCCAAAAAAAGTAAACATTTTAAGAACTGGAAAGTATTTTGGGGAAAATTGATCCTATGAATGATTGGGTGCCTTTAAAAAACGTTTTCAATGTCCTTGTGGCTGGTTTCGGAAAAAAGTTGTCTGTCATTGTTAACTTGCCCAACAGGAAGGTTGTATGCAATAATTTTAAGATGCTTTAGGCTTAGAGACTGTTAGAATAATAAAATTATGTTGATGAACCTCAGCAGCAGGTGATGTGAGATTGATCTTAGTGAATACATTCATATAAACAATCTTGAGTGAGTATCCCCTGGTACAGGAAGGGTTTTTAAGGTAATAGAGAAATTGTGATGGTGCCAAACCACACATGCTCTGGTCATTGCTATTGGAAAGGTTTGTCCATCATCTTAAATTCGCCTAACATTAAGAATTGTATGCCATGTTGAGCAACTCCATAGTTGGAGCTTGTTTGAATAATTTGTTGATGAACCAAGCATCGGAGGTTTGAATAGTGGAAAATTGATTCGGTTGATGATTCTATCCATGTGTTTCTATAAACACACCCTTGTCAAGCAATGTTTTACTGAGGGTCAAGTTTACACTTTATATGATTTTGTCACACGTTTGACCTTACAAATTGGATGAAATTAAAAATGAAATTTATGAGAATTAAAGGAGACTACACTTCATATCATGATGAAATGACCAAATGATGCATAGCTGCTGTTACATTGTGCCTTGACACAAGCCATAGAACTTCTTCAGTTGACAAACCACAATACACCTGAGCATACATGCTAACATTGGGGAATGATGCATGTAAATTTCACTGAATGTGACAATTTATCAAAAAATGTTTATTTATAAGCAGGTTTTACGACACTAAATTGTTTGTTATTGCAATTCACCACTCACCTTTACAAAACTCTCCAGACTTCTTAGTCTTTCTCTTAAACGTGTGTTCTCTTTGCGGAGAGAATATTGTGCCTTGACACAAGCCATAGAGCTTCCTCAGTTGACAAACCATAAGACACCTGTGCATACAAGTATCTGTCTTTAAAATGTGGGTTTTTAGGGCTTTGGCAGGAGTTGACAGTGAAGCCCAACAAACACTTTGTATTCATATTCCTCCAACTTCTCTTTTTTGATAGTTGCTTTCTTACAATCTTGGACCAACATGTAAGTCATTATGGGTTTGTTTTCATCTCTTGTCAGTCATTTTAGAAATAATAGTAATAATAATAGTGATAATAAATATAATAGTGTTAAATTATTCATAAGATAAAAACTACGTATCTTATGTTACAAAACTTCCAATTAAAACTAAGTGAAGTTAAAATAAAATACCCCATTACAAAAGGGCATTTCACCTCTCATCTCTAATTGTCTCCTACATTCCTCATATTCGATTAATCGTTCGTCGCTCATTGTTGTCAATACTCTTATCCTCTCGTTTAAGTTTTTATTCTCGTACCTTAATTGCGCTATCTGCAAAGACAGGATATAAGCAGACACGTTTTTCATTATGGTTCAAAATATCTGTCCTTCAGGTAAATGTTTGCTGGCTGGGAGATTTTTAAAAAAATATATTTCCTGCATAGAAATTATGATAATTAAAAAACACAGACCGGAACCAACCTTAATTCTCCAGTCAGTAGATGATGTGACTAATTGTAAAAGAAATCAAAAAGAGAAACACTTTTTTCAGTTAATTTAACCCA
>OZ037781.1:36050066-36155066 GCA_964035525.1 Porites cylindrica
CCCGAGATCAAGAAGATCCGACGCGAGGAGACGAAGTCCTTTAAGAGAAAAGGAAACGAGATTCAGTACACATTCAATGCTAAGCTTCAGGATAGTCTAGTCGAAGTGAAATCCAACCTCGAGTAAAACGTGGATTTTGGTACGTCTCAAACTAGATATTTTCACTTTACGGTTTTGTGCTTGGGACAGTACAGCAATATTCATATTTTTCTGTTATTTAACGGTTCCCTCTTAAAACAGTGCATCCTTTTCGAAATTTTCTTGCAGTTCTCCCTCCCCCACTCTATACAGAGTTGAAACTCGGAAAAAATTCTGGATACACGCATCCAACATCGTTTGTGGGGTGAGGGGAGGGGTTGGACCTGTGTGGATTGGAAAACGACCCAAAAATGCGAAAGTGTCCCAAGAGTTTTGTCCATGATTGTAGTCTGGTTTGTCACCGAAGTTGGTCCATTGACGAGTGTTGCAAGTCTTCCACTTGGAGGGAGCTGGATGGGATTCAGTTTGCTCTTCAGTTCTTCGAGAATCATTTAACAGACCAAAGAGTACGCTGAAAGACCGACAATCAGAAATTTGTTATAATTATTCAGGTCGGTACCATGGTTAACGATCTACAGGATATAGGTTTGAAAGTGTTTCTTCTGGTCTTCCGGCGGCCAAATTCAACTGCATATTTTCTGGGTGCCTCGACAACAGAATTCTAAAGCGGGTTTTTTGCAGCAAGATAATTGATTTTTACGACCATTCTGTATACAGAGCATGTTGCCCTATACCTCCAGTACTTGTTGGACGCAACTCGTTCTCATTCTGCTGTGGACTCGGCCATTTATAGAATCTAATGGGCGCATAAATTGGCTGGCATTCCTCCGCCAACTGATAGCCCTACCCCCCTGAGCTGTACGTAATGCCGTCAAGCGGTTAACTGGAACTAGTTTGTTAAACAAACAAAACCCTGTTTCACCTGATATGTTAAGAAAGCTTATGAAAGCTTCGAATTTGGATAACCTCCTTGAATAGAGAAATGGTTATTTTTCTTTTGGCATTTGCGGGTTTTTCAAAAGTGATAAAGTTGTCCAAATTTAGTATGGAAACATTGTTTTTCATGCAGGTTATGTCGCTATTAAAGTTGATAGAAGTAAGACCGATCAACTTAGGAAAGGTAACGAAGTAGTTATTTCCCTTAATTTTTTCCAAAGGAAACTTGTGGAGCTTTTTCCAAAAAATCACTTTAGTGAATGCTTTTTTAATAGCAAATCCATCTGAACATAGACTTGTGCCAAATAAGCTGCAGAAAGAGAAATTCTCTATGTCAAAAAAGATGTGGGGGAACAATAAGAAAAAGAAAAAACAAACCTCGACGGACTTTTATGGAATTCATCTTCATCCTTGGTAAATAAATCAGTGGAGTCAGAATAGGTAATTTCTGACGATTGAGAGACATGGGAACGAATTAGTCAGAAATTACAGTCGAACCTCGTGCTAACTCGAACCAAAACCGATTTCCTCTGAATTTCCGTTATACATTTACTGCAATTTTACCCTCGATAACTCGAACTCCCGCTAACTCGAACCAATTTTCGTTTCCCCTCAGGGCATTTTCTATATAATTTTACTCTCGATAACTCGAACCATTTTTTTGGGCCCTTAAAAAGTCCGGAAAAAAGCCGTCTACTGGCGTCCGAAACATTGAATTTTGGATTTCCTATTGACGTGTTGTAGGATTATAGTTTACTAATGGAGGCTGATGTTGATTGTCACAGGCTAACGTGAAGCAGCTTTACTTCTCAAAATAGTAAAACGCATGCTCCATTTAGGCTATGTTTTGTTACGTTACGTTCTGATTTATAATCTAGAAGTATCTTTTAATTTTCACGTGACATTTCTACAATTAAATGTGATTAAAATGTTCACTGTGCAGTAAAAACTGTTTTTTACTTTACCCTCAGCTATTTTCTTCGAGTTCCCGATAACTCGAACTGTTTTCGAGTTCCCTTGAAGGTTCGAGTTATCGGGAGTCGACTGTAATATTCTGACGGCACGTTTTAGAGGCGCGTTGGTGTTCTTTAAGCCCGTTCTACGTCCGCTCAGTCGTTTTGATAATTTTTCTTTTGTATATTTCATTTTGTTACGAGTTTAGATCTGTATGTTTTGGAATAACGTTTCTTATTTCGCGATTTACTTTATGAGTTTAGGCATTGAGATCCGCATCCTATGCCATTAGTGTAATTTTAGAGTAGTCTATGTAACATTGTACTGTATGTCGCTTGATCGCCGGGATTTTACGTGCCATTACCATAGCATTAGTCCCTACTTCTTCCCTCCCTATTTCCACTGCCTGTCAGTGTGATGGATGCTTGGAAGCCTTGTCAGGCACCAGTGAAGTCCATGCACATCCCAGGCACCCAACCTTCATTTAGAGGTGCAGTCCCTAACATGCATTTCTTCTTGAAATAGCCTCAGCTTCACTTTATGTAAATGATCAGTCCGAGCTGGTGTCTTTGCGCTTGCCCCTGGGCTTAAAAATGATCTCCTCTGGCTCTAAATTGAAATGACAGAAAGAGAATTTCACTGTAACTGTGTAGATTAAAGGATGGAAGAAACCTTTCCATGAAAGAGCCTAGCAAGCTCGACTTGATGATGAGTCTGATGAGAGTGAAACAGCATATACAAGACGACTGTGAGAACAATAATCATAATACATCTGTGTAATGTTTTAGTCCCAAACTTATATTATAGTCTATAGTATACTATGGTATACTATAGTATAGTTTATTTGTGCTTGTCTTTTTTTATCAGCTAGAAATGCTTTGTATTTGGCTGAACTACGAATGATGGAATCTGGGCCAAAGGGTTTTAGGAGTAAAGACAGTCATACATGTCTTCATTGGAAGAGTTCTGTAACAGGTCAATTGCATAATTTAACCTGAATAAACCCTGTATCCCAGCTGTTAACCTTTTAGAATTTTTGCTTAACAATAGGTTGTCAATCTCTACTGAATAATAAAGACCTTTTTAAGGCTCAACCAAAATATGCTAATTTGTTTACAACGATTAACTTCCTGCCAAGAGGTATCCATATGTACAATCTGCGAGCCAGTGAGTCATACGAGTTATGCAAGTAAAAACTGGACATTTACTGATTTAGTTTAAGCACTCATTTCACCGAAAGGGATTTAGCACTCATTTTAGGGGCTTGGGTTATGTGCTGTTTAGTGTTAAAGACTTATTTACAACGGTAAGCTTACAGTTACAGTGGTGTAGCCAGGGGAGGGTTCCAGGGGTTCCGGAACCCAACTCCCCCTCTTTATGCTACAGCACCTGCTATAATTTCAAAAAGACTGCGATTTTAGCTGTTATAGAAAATGGAAAGAAAATCAATTTCAAAACGTATCGCATTCTATTTCAAGGATTACATATGAATACTATGAGGAAGATCATACGGGGCCCCTGTGCATACAAGCCTGGAATTTCAGTGCATTTGCTGGTCTCGATCGATCGCTATCAATTGCGAGTGATAATGGTTTGACTATGAAAGGGTTTAATACAATCTCGGTAGAGGCAGAAGGACAGTGTAAACCGCTATAAAAGTGAGAAGGTAGAATGAAATCAGTGTTGATGTTTGCAAATCAGTGCGAGGAAATTGTCTCAAACTGGGACACTACCGCTAACTGCCTAAAACATGCAGTATGCAATTATGCAATTATGACTTTATCATATGCCACCCAGGTTACCATGATGCAGTGCCCTTTGCTTACATAAAAACTACTTCGCACCAGGCTCTTAAAACGAGGCATCGATGTCTATTAGGCTACAATCATCGCAAATTTTCATTTGGCGGCACAAGTGGCTCAACGCGAGAAAAGCCCGTTCTAGTAGTTCAGTTGACGGCTTGGCCATGAATTCTTTCCAAACAACCTGTTTCAAGTACGATACAATTACACATGCAGAAAGTGAGCGATGGCGTAGCACATTGCGTAGACTTCAAGAGTACTTGACTGCGACCCGCGACTAAAAAGCGAGAGTCCGCTGCACTTGCTCTGATGAACATCCATTGCATTACGCAAATTGGCTTTAGTAAAACAATGGACACCGTTGTACACAGGCATCCATGATGTCTCCTTCTTACTAATATCCTAACTGAATAAACGGCAAATCACAAGACTACAGTGTGCTTTTCAATGTATTGAACGCTTATCGACATATACGGCATTTTTAAGTCAATCACACTATCTCTTTACTGAAAGCGAAAATTGCTGGCACCATTTGGTACTGTAATTATTGGAAATTTGAGCTCAGAATCACAAAACGGAATTTCTGCCGACCTAAGGCATTAAAATTTTCCGGGGAATGAATGTCTTATACCCGAGTACGAGGCGTGATTGCAAATCTAGACAAAAATATCACATTAAGAACCCCTCTATGAAAAACTGCTGGCTACCCCCTGAGTTAATATTTTTCGCATTAATGCTTTCAATCTTTTTTTGTAATTTTTTCAATGACTTGCATGACTCGCTGCTATGGCTCGCATGTCTCGCAGGCTCGCAAACTGCTTATACTTCCTTCCCAGGATATCAATGGAGCACTAATTGAAAAGCACTCTTCCTACAAAACTATTAGATGGTAAGTAAAACATTTGGCAAAAGCAAGCTTACCGCTTTGTCATGCAACAGCTCATCTTAGGTGGAAGATCATGGAACATTGAAAAGTTAGTGTTTAGATTAATTTTCTAAGTGGCAGACAAAAATCAAAGTTTTAAGCCACCCAAAACAACAGTTTAAAAAAGAATAACAAAAGGAAAACAAAAAGATAACTCAGACATGTACTTTTTTTAAAGTGTAACTTTAGAGTAGACTTGTCAGTACAGTCCAAACATCCTTATTATTAGAAGGACAACTAATGTTTGTCCCTTTCATGCCATTTTTCAGTCATTTTACTGAAAGTTGACTCCCTACAAGACAGACACCTCTCTGTGACGGAGACAGTTTAACCGTCCGTCTTAGAGAGAGACAATATTTGCACAGACCCCTATAATCATCCAGATGTATGTGCTGATATTTTTGAAATGCGAACAACTTTGGTTCACTATATAATATACTTACTCCTAAGTGGTGGTCTTTGTCTTTTGTAATGGTCTTTAACCAAAAAACCATTTTGTTTTTAAAGTCCACCAGTTCTCTGAAAAGAAGAAAACACATGTGCATAAAATCTAACTTGTCTGTAGTTCAACTTATCTAAAACGGATGAGAAAATCATGAGTTAACATATTGTTTTCATCGTGTGCGATCAAATGTAAGAAGGCAACATGAACAACTTCAACTTCAACTTTATTCATTCAATTTCAATTTACATATTCACGATAGCTTCCACCCGTGTATAGGAGAGCCTAATCGAGGCGGGGGAAGAGACACACAAATTTAAAGAAAGGAAAGAAAAAAAGAAATATTTTACAAAAAATACCAGCTGTTGCAAAATAAAAACTATAGTATGTATTAAGCTAATTTACAACAATATGATTTACACAGAGAATATAAGTTTAGTCGTGTTCCTGAGCTACTTAAATTCAAGTTGATGCATGATTTCGACAACATCAAGCAAGTCCTAAGATCCTGTCACTAAAGACGAAGCAGCTTGCACTTACCTGTACCAGTAAGTCGACATTATTTTAGTAGGATTAACTGAGTGTAACCACAGAAACCAGGACACTTTGAAAAGATTTCTAAAGCTAGTTAAAAAAATAAGCAGCTGGTATTTACTTACATTGTGGTATAACATTTTAATTCCTCTGATGTGGGGAATTGAACCACAGTAACTGGTTCTTCAGAAGTTATCATCTGAATTTTGTCCATCATATAATATTGTTCCTCTGTACTCATCGTGTCTTTTATTGTGTTAACAAAGTGTTCCCTGTTATCAGACTAAAAATAAAAGTTACAAAAGACTTTTGTGAACCACCAACCAAAGTGTAAACAGTTCAGAATTTTTCTCGAGGATCAATTTCGGAGTGCAAAAAATGCAGACTTGCAGACTGGCAGGTAAAATTTGTTCTAAAATGCTTTAATTATTTAAGTACCATTTTCCAATTCTACTAAGCAAGCGATTATGGAGATCACTGATAATCTGAAGGCCTCTATTGACAGTAACCTTTTATCTTGTAGCCTCTTCTTAGATTTGTCAAAAGCATTTGATACAGTGAATCATCAAATATTGTTAGAAAAAGGTACAGTGGTGCGAGTTCCGAACCAAGTCATGTTTAAAAGCTCCTTAATCCTTCGAAATAAGAAGTGGAATGACATCATTATTTCAACCCTGACCCCTCACACCAGTGTGTATAACTACAAATAAACTGTTAAAATAACCCAGGTTAAGAGCGAAATTTGAATTCAGATATGAAAGCTTGAAAAGTAAATTTAGTTTAATTGTTTTTTTTTAACAAGTTGATGATAAGATGCTCTTAAGAATAACTACACTGTAAAACAATCCGTATTTTTGCGTATTCAAGTACGCGCGAGCAGTCAAACAAAAGATCGGGAACGAGGTTGAAAACAGTGAGCGAGACTAAGGAGAGACACTAAGAGTACGTCTCTATCGCCTCACACGGCGTGTGAGGCTCGCACGCAAGACTCTTACGCCACACTTTACCTTTTTTTTTACTGATTTTGAGAAAAAAACCCGACTGTTTTGCAGTCTAAAGAATAACAGAAGAAATTATCCGAGAAAATGCTTTTGAACAAAAGGAAAAGAAACCCGGGTTAAATTTAACCCTGGGTTAAGCGTTAATCGGCCTTTAAACCACTGGGTCCACTACAGCTCTGAATTCATTAGCAAACCAGTACTCCCGATTCCCCCCAAAAAACATTCTTTAATATCCTTATATCGCATGAAAATGCCAGCACAACTAAATTACCGCATTATACTTTGAACATTTACTACAGGGACATAGTTTGTTCTTTTTTAGCGGCAAATGAACAATTTCTTTTTCGTTTTTGAAACACGGCAATGTTTTTGTAGCTTTGTAGCAAAATTGGCTATGAGGGTCAACCCACGCTATAAATTTTAACAGAAGCATGTTATATGCTTCTGATTTTAACCACTACAAATTCGTGCAGCTCATACCTTCATTTCTCGGTGTGAAATTCTGTCTCCAACCATGTGTTCGAAATTAAAAAGTAACAGGAGTAAAACTGTCACATATGTTGCTCCTTGAACTGAAGCTTTGGCGCATTGTCAGCACTCCGGCACAAATCACCTGACGAGTGCTCGAAGACTTCAACATGTGAAACTACTCACACAAAGAGTTTGAAAAGCTATTTGTATAGTTGGATTATTACTGAATTAATTAGAATCAATTTCCACGTGAAAACGTCCCTTCCACCTGCTCTGTGAAAACCTAAACAATGCTCACAACAAAGTTCGTCATGTATGAAGTAGCGTAAAGGAAAAAATAAACAACTAAGTGCAAGGTTTTAAACCCATAAAAAAAAGTTGCCTGCGTGCAGACGTCTCCTATTTCCTTTGTTGAGACGTCTGCACGCAGGCAATAAAAAAAGGAGCTTAGCAAATCTGAGGTAGCTTATTTTAAAAATAGTAAAATATTCCTGCTTTAAAAAGGAGGTGTTTGTGGCTTTGAGCATTTTTTTGTAGTCCATGCTTTTGATTATCATAATCAATGATTTTCAAGATTACTGATTCGACACGCCAGAATGTTTGTCATCTCTTGATTGTTGCCCCTTGCTTGTTAATTATTCCACGCCATTGTCTCAAGTTAACCAATTGATTAGCAGTGAACTACCAATAAGATTTGACATCATGGCTTTCGCGCTCGACAACCAAAAATGTGTTACCGTTTTAATCGAACCACTTTCAGTTTACCATTCAGCGAAACTACTGTCAGTTTGTCTTGTCTACTAATATTTACCAAATTTGCTGCGTTTTGACTATAAAACCGCGAAACCCGTTAAAGAAGAACTGAAGAATTGAGCAAACGGTCTTACACGGAAAAGGTAAAGGGGAGAAACTTGCTTCACAAAGTCACTGCAATGCGTTGCTGAAACCTTTGTTTATTTGTCAAGAAAGTTTCTTGTAGGATTAGTCTAACCAAGAGTAAGCTGACTCGGTAAGTCTTTTTTTTTTCATAAACAAGTTTCTACAAGAAAATCTATGGAACAATGATAACCTGAGTACCATTGGTCAAGAGTCAATCAAAAATTACTGATTCAGAAATGATTACACTTCACCGCTTACACATGCGGTAAAATTACATTCACTGGAGCCCTGCATTTAAAGAACAGATTATTTCATTTCATTCAGTCTATGTTTATTTATTTTCTATACTTTTTTTCAAATGAATAAATAACGGTTGTAAAATGTTCGACAATGTGTGCTCGTACTTTGTAAATGATATCCAAAATAAAGCAACTGAAGCTAACTGAATTAAGTGCTTTTATATAGTTTTTCGTTAAAATGATATTTTCATAGATTCACACGTTTGTGGATAATGAACTCGGCAGCGAGGAGATCTTGTAACAATCGTAACACAACTGTTTGTAATTGAAACTTTAATTCATTCTCTGTATACAGTAACAAGTTATCAATCTCCCCTGCTATGGAAACCACTTCACCTCCCGATATGAGACATATGAAGAAAAGCGCCGACAAATTAATGGATTTGGTAATGTACCGTACCTCTTTATGTTTTATTATTCATACACCCTACACTATTTTTACCATTCGAGAAAAAAAAACTTAAGATGGCTAGTGGGGGAGAACTATACGTAGAACTATGCTAAAACAGAATTTTACACAAAACTCAAGTCAGTCCTTGGAACTTGAAATATGATCATTTAAACTTTATTATAAGCAACTTGCGCTGCATTCATATAACATGAACGCAGAAACCTGTTAACGAAACAGAGTAATCTGATCTGTTTTTGAAGAAGTCTCACTCTAGAAGGGGATATCATATTGGGAACTAGGAATCTGCAATAAAGTCCTTCGTACTTTATCACATGTAACATGTATAGATGGTTTTCACAGTGACGTCATCAAATTGTAAAGTCAAAATAGCGAAGTTTTACGAATTCTCATTTACACTGGGTTGAAGATAAACAAAAAGTAAATCTTTGTACAAGTTTCCATTCCCGTAGCACGTTTCATTTCGAAAATACAGCAATTTGAACTTCCCAGTTTTCAGAGTGCGTGATACCAAAATACTAAATAGGAATGTTGTCTCGTTGAAAAAAAGTCTGTTCTCTTGATTTTCATCAGTATAACCGTTTCAAGTAGTAGAAGTTATGTTTATGCACACGTATGGTAGTTCTCGAGCGAAAACAAAGAACTTATCAAGAGTTGAATTTAATGGTTGGATTCTAAAAAGAATTAGTCTAAACAGAGAAAATTATCCGACAAAGTGCTTTTGATGGGCTCCAGATCTCGTGAGCCCACGTTTCTTGCCGCTAACCAGTGACGTAGCTTTGGTATTTCGTTACTCAGAGCAAGTCGGCGATAGATGGTAGGTGGGTTTTTTTTGTAGCTCCTCCTCTTCTTCTTCTTCTTCTTCATTTGCTCTGATGCTTTAGTTCTTGGCACTTTAAAAAAACTTTGTCTCTGTGTAAGTCAATTAGAAAACATGTTTTCGGACTGATTCGTTAGCAGTTTGTGTAATTTTAGTAGACGCCAAACAGTAACACGGACAACTGCTCCTCCGTCGACAGGAGTAGCATAAGCTTATAAATCTTTATCTTACGTCTGTCTCACATTTCGCAGCATTTCATGGGCTACTGTACTGTATATTAACTAATACTGAGAAAGTTTTATCGTTATAACTTACGTGTTGACCTAGCCTTTCTGTCGATTCAAAGTTTTTCGAGTTAACTTGAATTGAAAAACCGGCGTGATCATGCAGTTCTTTTTCGGTCAGTGTAAAAGCAAGACTGCGGACTGCGGACTGCGGACTGTAGACTGCGGACCAGGGGTAAAATGCAGACTCAGTGTAAAATGCAGACTACAGACTGAGAGTAAAACGCAGGCTGGGGTAAAATGCAGACTGAGCATAAACTGCAGTCGTGGAAGGGTTTAAGGGCAAAAACATCCCGCAAATACATGTAAACGAACACTACTTGACAACATCTGCTTTCACAAATCCATTTAGGACTTTCCTCTCTAGAACGTCGTCGACGACCCAAAAACATAATCGCAATCTTGAACCTTTTTTTCTGTCCGAGAGACCTCACGCTTCAACTTTAGACGCGAAGTTTTCGATATACTTGACCAGGGACCGTGAATTGGTACAACACCACGATGTTTACGCTTAAATGAAAGCTGCTGACCCAAAATACTGTACAGGAAGAATTATGGCGATGAAAAAGGGAGTAATTAAATCATTCCGACAACAAAGAAAGATGTTCTGCAGGAAATTTGGATGACCTTCTATGAAAGTATTGCAAATCAAGGTACACAGACTTAAGGATGTTCATTGAAACTTCAGGCGAATGTGCAATTTGCACTTCGACTAGGAAGCGATGTGTGTAACTGATACCGGCTAACCTTTTCACTGATTTGGAGAAGAAGGAGCACAAATGTTTAAAAACGTCTACAGTCTTTATTCTGCATTTTGCACCCAGCCTGCGTTTTACTCTCAGTCTCCAGTCTGCATTTTACACTCAGTCTGCAGTTTACCCCTGGTCGGCAGTCTGCAGTCTGCAGTCCGCAGTCTGTGTTTTACACTGACCGGTTCTTTTTTAATATAAGCTCAATTAGATTTCCGACCTTCATTTGAAAATCATTCAAAGCTGCCGCTGCTTTTTTTCTTAATTGTCACAGTCTATGAGTAGTCAACGAGAATGTTTTCCTATGTTTTCTTTCTCTCAGGGGTCAATGCCTAAACGCCGAACGGCGATACTTTTCAAATTCAATTTTTAAAGCAAGAACCAGCTTACAAAAAAGAAGGACCGATCGTAATGAAGGATCTAATCAGCAATAAGTGAAAATATTAAACAAAAGAAGCAAGGCTGATTTTAAGTCGGGAATATATATATATTTTTATAACTGTCAAGCATGCTTGACCACTGCTGTGCATGCAGATATCTACCACTGAGAGTACTGGTTAGTCACATTTGGAAAATTTTAGGGGGTGTTTAGGTGAGAAAACTTGCACCAGCACGAGTTTCATACCAGGATATGACTTTTTGATTTTGTATCGCGTTTACATAATGACTGGGTCATTTGATATCTCGTTATTTGAGGGTACACGTCATGTTGACAAAATACACGTGTGATTCAAAATCACAAATGTTACACATGCGCTACCCGTTCCAGTCTACTGGCAGACTGATTTCACACCGAAACAGGTGGCACGATGACAAAATGAAAGTGTTCTTAAAAGGGTCCGTCTTCCACTTTGGAAGTGCAAAGTGTCGGTGATTTCTTAGTAAATATGGAGCCTTATTGGCTTCAGTTAATAGCTTGTTAAGTTTGTTATCCTTGTTGCTGAGGGTATTGGTAAAAACCTTGTCACATATGTCCTCGTAATATGAAATAATGGTTGGAATACCAGCTTCATTAAGTGCCTCGTCATAAGACAGATTGGGGCAAATGATCGATAATGCCCTTTTTTGGACCCGCACCCGCTCACACTATAAATACTCGGGCAGAGCATAAAAGAAAACAGGCGCTGATTAAACTAGGATTGATCTTATACATATGGCATAAAAGAGGACTAAGTTCTAATCATGTTAATGATTTATACATTGCCTTTACCAGTTCCTATGTTTTTTCCATGGCAGGACTATATTTTACATCAGAAATGCTATGTTTTTGGTAGTTACGGGGTGTAAAGAAAATCATTTTTACAGCTTGCCATTCCGGCAAGCGGAAGCTAGCATTAATAGCCCAGACGTCCTTTCAGCTAGTCCAAAAACGTTTTGACTAGCAGAATTGATTTCACAGGTCTTCTGTTAAACCTTAAATGGAACTTGCTATATAGAAGCTATGCAGATTTGAAATGTGGAATAAATGGAGAAAAGACATAGTTACCACGTAGCCTATACATATAATTTACTTAGCTTTTGGAAAGAGATTTTAGTCAACCCTTATAGTCATAAAATAGCATTCAAATAGGAAAATCATATCTGCCTATGGCCCCAAAACCGAAAAAAAAATGAGTCCGGACCCCTTTTGCTGTTTGAAAGCACTGTGTAAACGCATCTTTGTTCCGTACAATCTTCTTCATTTGAGCCTGCCATGCTTTACGGTGGTATTGCGCTTTTCAATCATAAGCCTAACCTGATTGTTACCCGTGTAAACGGTTAAAAAAAATTGGTCCTGACCACTTTTTGATCAATCCGGACCCAGTTTTTTCTGTAGTGTAAGTGGGACTTCAAACTCAGTTCCAGTGTCCTCAATGTTTCTAAACTTCTAACTTTGACTGGCAGAGGAACACTTCAACGAGCCTCTTGTACAAGTGGCTTGCACTGACATCCTTGTTAAAACCTTTTTTTAGTGGAGGCTAGTAAAGCTGAGGTTGATTTTGTCACTTATTGCAAAAACTTGTCCTGAACAAGTCTTTGAAAGACAAACAAACTATCTTGTCCATTTGTCTTTTTACAGAAACAACCAAACATTGGCCACTCTTTCGTATCATCATCCTTGTCTTACCACTGCCATCTTGATGAAGAAGGAGGCTGAAAACAAATAGGTAAGTGGTGATGCTTGTCAAGGTCAGTTCTGGCAGATTGTGCAGAAGGTGCTGACAGGGGGGTGACAGATGACTCATTACTTATAATAATAATAATAATAATAATGATAATAATAAGAAGAATTATAATAGACGTTATTTATATAGCGCTGTTTCCAAAAACTCAAAACAGTTAAACCTAGACGTGTGACCACCTCCCCTAGGCAACCACTTCCTATAAGCGACCACCTTCCCAAAACACCGAAAAATTAATGTTCTCAGTCAAAGCCTTATACTGGAACCTCTTGTAAACGACCACCTCCTGTAAACAACCACGACCACTATTTCAGCTGACAGATTTAGAATTTTCTATTGTTTTCAATCTCCGGTAAGCGACCACTTGACACATGGTCTTACTAATCAGAGAAATTCATCATAAAACTTGACAAAAAGGAATTTATTCTTTCTGTTAGTGTGTTTATTAGTTCAATCTATGACTACAATGTTAACCATTACCCTTGAGAAAAAGACTCAGATTTCTAGGTTTCAGTTTAAGAAGTTAAGTTTTTGTTCATGAGACATCTTAGGGACATTTCTGTACAAGACATCATGTACACAAGTAACATTTTTTAACCACAAATTTATAACACACGTCATCCAATAAAGTTTACTTCCATTAAATGAGCTATCACGTAGAATAGCTAATGATTTTGTCAATAAAACTACCTGTAATTGGCAGGGAAAACAAACTTTCATTATTTTTTTAGAATAAACATACCACTATCATTCTAGGTTACCTAAAAAAATTCGCCCTTGCGGTCCAACTCTTGTGAGTGACCACCGCCTATAAGCGACCACCAAGCCTTTGCATTTTGGGTGGTCGCTTACCGAAGGTTCGACTGTAGCGCTTTACAGAGTTCATAAGAAAGAAAAATGACGAATTATAAATTTGCATCAAATGATAGTAAAAAGAATACCCAATGAACACTTGTCACACGTTCTCAGGATCTGTTGAGGCTCACCAACAGTTTTTATTATCTTCGACATATGCAGTTCTTGTTTGAATTCATTTCAATATATAAACGAAAACATTAAGATTTTCATGATTTGCCAAATTGGTCAACACGAGTAAACTTTGTTTCACCAAAGAGATATAACAATAATAATAATAATAAGAAGAAAATAATCTTTATAGAGGAAACTCCCATCACACAAAGTGGTTTTCAGGGAGGTCCTCTGACTAATATTAAATAATATTAAAACTAATAATAACAATCAAATCTAAAAAACTAGTGGTTACAAAGTTGAAAGGCTAAAAAGGCTAGATGACTAAAGAAGGCAAAAAAGTAATAAAAATGCAATCAGACTGAAAGATTTAACTATTGAAAAAACAAAGGCGAACGACTAAAAGGAGAAAATGAAAATTTACAAACTACAATATTTGGCTCTTAAAAACTTTTTTAGGTCATGTTTAAAAATGTTGCAAGTACTTTTGTAAGTATTTTGCAAGGAAACCTATTGAATAGGTTTCCTTAAAAAATTCGGAAGAGTTGACCAGTCACTAATGTACCTGTAGTGAGTTGTCCTTTTTCCACATTCTGTTTTTGGGTTTGGAATTCTAGGTAAGTAACTGTTTCTTGTGTTATGTCCACGCAAGTCTCTTAGGGTTATTTTAAAAGTCTCTAGGTGCTCTGGTATTTCCCCTTTAATTGCATCTTGAACCGCTGACCATTGGTGAGCAAAACGTTGTTCAGCCAGAGGGATCCATTGTAGGGAATTGAGTGCTTTGGATGATGGGATCTTATTATCCAGAATTCTTTTATTCTGAAATGCTTGTAAATGATCCATTTCAGATTTCAAACTAGGCTGATCTCCCCATACAATGTCACCATAGTCTAAATGGGGTAAAACTAAGCCGTTAAAATACGCAATACGAGTCTTATTATCAAGCTTATAAAAGATTCTGTTAAACACAGACGGGTGATGACCTAGCTTCTTTAACAAGTTACTAATATATGGCTTCTAACTCCATTTTTCATCCATTATTACTGCAAGATATTTACATGATTGCACATGTTCAACTTGTGTACCATTCATTTGTAAGTCAATATCATCAAATAACAAAAGCATGGTCTTACTCCCGGTAAGCATGAGTTTAGTCTTCTTCACTTTTATGGCCAGTTTGTTTTCAGAAGAAGGGGTTTGCTTGAATGTAATACTTGTGAACCATAAAAAATGCATCTTGCATACCGCTCAGACTTTTATGAGATTGATAGGAAGCACTGCCTCTGACACAATGATTCTTAGCCAACTTCATCCAGTAATAGGAGAAGTGAGTCATATTGCACGGTGGCTATGTCCTACTTGGACAGCTAATGCCCCGTTTCCTTCTTGATGTCAATTGCCTCAGGCTTTTTTTATGATGGCAAGTGACTCTTGTAACGCTAGAGACCTCTACACTTATGAAGTTACTATAATGGGATAGTTCAGAGTCTATGAAAAAGTAATGGTCAATGATTTAACTCTTGGTATCTTAGCTGTAATTTCCTCCTTGTTCATGGTCAGATGACTCTGGAAGAACCAAGTCTCCCTTGTCAGTGGTAATCTGTTTATTAATTTCAAAATATTCGAAAGTATCTCTAACTATGTCATGTGGTAGATGTCACAGGCACGTCCTTGTTTGAAAATGGGCAAGTTTTCTGTGATGTTCTCCTCCTCCATGACGTACTGGTTGTGAAAAAGCATATGTGATGTACAGAACTGACTTAATCAAGTGTTACTGCTAAATTCATTTCTATACTCAGAAGACATGTAATCATTTTTGCATTAGAAGAGTTGGTACCAGAGGAAGTTGTGCAAACACAACACGTCGCCTTCCCTCGAATTCACATGGAACATGCAAGTAATAAGGTAAAGAAATTCCAAAATATGGAGCACTGTTCGCTGACACGACATGATTTACTGTTTACTTCCAAAAGACGCTTTATTTTTAGTTTTTCATTGAAATATCAAATTAAAAACAAGCAAACATGAATTTGTTGATAGTATTCATCAAAATAAGCAAGGCCTTGAAGGCAAAAAAGCCAACCGGCCAGGAATTCATTGTGTGTGAAGAATTTGTCTGGCAGACATAGCTGGCTTGGCGTATTGCACACAAAGATTCTTACTGTTTTCCTACTACAATTTTCGCGTCTATTTCGCTTCTTATCCTCCAGAATCCTTCAAAATAATTTGCTTGACTTGTATTTGGTCGAAATTTGTTGATACAAGCTTTCATTCTTTGCAAAAGCTGCAGCAAATCCTTACCGCATCGACTTCCATTTTTCTCAGTTTTTAAAAGATCATTGCATGAAGCTAATAACCGACTGTGGCGCTGAAACTGCCACACAGTTGGCTAAGCCTATTAACTTCTGGTGGGCCAAAATTGGAGGCAATCAGAAGTAACGCAATTTTTTACGAATTTTCTTAATAGAAAATGAGAGCTTGTGACTTTTTGCTAAGTAAACAAACACAAGCCCCCTTTTTCTAGGAAACCCTTCTATTGCATCAGTTAAAAGTTATCTTTAGGTCATAAATACCTTTACAGTCGTAGAGGAAGTTCTTGTACACTTTTAGCATAAGGGTTAGAATATGATTACACATTCCTGATATCTTTGTGGCGGAAGTTGGTTAACAGAGTGAATTCAACAGCCCCAGAAAAAATACATGGTATGTGGTGTGGTGGTCAGCCCACATAAGCTTTAATATGTATCCTGAAAACTGGAAACTATGATATTTTTTCATCAAACCTGAAAGAAAAATCAAATTGAAATTGAAAGTTTCCCATAGAATGCCAAAAATACGTCGAAAAAACCTCCTCCTTGCTTCTTCATTGCTCTCTCATAAGACCTGCAGGACTTCCCTGAAAACTAATCAACGAACAGATATTTTGTTAACTGAACCAAATCAATGAAAATCACAGAAAAAACAACTTTCTTTTAAAAATGAAATTAATTTACCTGTTCTTATGGAACATCGCATCCAACTTAAGAAGAGCTGTCTTGTTCTCTGCAGCCATCATTTTTGCCAATCAAATAGGGTCTTGCGTATCAGATGACAAGCTTTTATGTCAAAATCATAAATTTGGTGCTGTCTTTTGACAAGTCATAGACTAAAGATGGTGGGTGGATTAGTCATTGCTACCCAGTTATTTGGCCTTGATAAGGAGTGGATAATGCAGTTGAACGTTGGATGGTCAGTGGAGCTTGGCTTGAACTTGGGTTTAGGTACACTATCAGTGAGGCATCATTCTTGGGAGTGGAAACCCAAAGAAAAGGCAGCTTGGCAAATAAAGCTTCTCGGTCTTTGTCAGATAATTGGTTTTTGTTTCTTGGTCTCTTACTTTTAGTGTAATGGGTCTAACAGGGACGGGAGCGACTGTTTCTTTCGACCTGGAAACTTTGTTAACTGACCTCACTTTAACTCAAAGTACTGGGGCGAGAAAATTCTGATTGTCCTTCAAGGGATTACGTTGCTTGCGGCCTCGAACTGCTTGGAGTTACTTGGTTTTTCTTACTTTCTTTTCTTGTCTTTGAATTGCAAGCAAGCATCTGCATATACAAGTCAAGAGGTGCCCCTGCTAAAGGAATTGGGCCACCCCAGCATTGCTGGGAAAATGGCGCTGACCTAGTAAGTTCATGAGATATTTGTCTGTAGATGGTACACAGTCAGAGGTACACATTGAAAGGTACTTTTGTTTTCCACCAAGGTATTTTGCTCACATGTACTGAATGAATCCTGAAAATATAGGGTGTTTGTTACAGTCAAACCAGCATCTGGGCAATGGAAGGTAAATTTGTTCATTGCATTGCGTAATTATGCTGCTTGACAATTGAGAACTACTATCCCATCTGACTCTCTTTTGAAGACGTATAAGAAACTCTTTTATGTCAGAATAATCCAAAAAAAGTAAATATTTTAAGAACTGGAAAGTATTTTGGGGAAAATTGATCCTATGGATGATTGGGTGCCTTTAAAAAACGTTTTCAATGTCCTTGTGGCTGGTTTTGGAAAAAAGTTGTCTGTCATTGTTAACTTGCCCAACAGGAAGGTTGTATGCAATAATTTTAAGATGCTTTAGGCTTAGAGACTGTTAGAATAATAAAATTATGTTGATGAACCTCAGCAGCAGGTGATGTGAGATTGATCTTAGTGAATACATTCATATAAACAATCTTGAGTGAGTATCTCCTGGTACAGGAAGGGTTTTTAAGGTAATAGAGAAATTGTGATGGTGCCAAACCACACATGCTCTGGTCATTGCTATTGGAAAGGTTTGTCCATCATCTTAAATTCGCCTAACATTAAGAATTGTATGCCATGTTGAGCAACTCCATAGTTGGAGCTTGTTTGAATAATTTGTTGATGAACCAAGCATCGGAGGTTTGAATAGTGGAAAATTGATTCGGTTGATGATTCTATCCATGTGTTTCTATAAACACACCCTTGTCAAGCAATGTTTTACTGAGGGTCAAGTTTACACTTTATATGATTTTGTCACACGTTTTACCTTAGAAATTGGATGAAATTAAAAATGAAATTTATGAGAATTAAAGGAGACTACACTTCATATCATGATGAAATGACCAAATGATGCATAGCTGCTGTTATATTGTGCCTTGACACAAGCCATAGACCTTCTTCAGTTGACAAACCACAATACACCTGAGCATACATGCTAACATTGGGGAATGATGCATGTAAATTTCACTGAATGTGACAATTTATCAAAAAATGTTTATTTATAAGCAGGTTTTACAACACTAAATTGTTTGTTATTGCAATTCACCACTCACCTTTACAAAACTCTCCAGACTTCTTAGTCCTTCTCTTAAACGTGTGTTCTCTTTGCGGAGAGAATATTGTGCCTTGACACAAGCCATAGAGCTTCCTCAGTTGACAAACCATAAGACACCTGTGCATACAAGTATCTGTCTTTAAAATGTGGGTTTTTAGGGTTTTGGCAGGAGTTGACAGTGAAGCCCAACAAACACTTTGTATTCATATTCCTCCAACTTCTCTTTTTTGATAGTTGCTTTCTTACAATCTTGGACCAACATGTAAGTCATTATGGGTTTGTTTTCATCTCTTGTCAGTCATTTTAGAAATAATAGTAATAATAATAGTGATAATAAATATGATAGTGTTAAATTATTCATAAGATAAAAACTACATATCTTATGTTACAAAACTTCCAATTAAAACTAAGTGAAGTTAAAATAAAATACCCCATTACAAAAGGGCATTTCACCTCAAATCTCTAATTGTCTCCTACATTCCTCATATTCGATTAATCGTTCGTCGCTCATTGTTGTCAATACTCTTGTCCTCTCCTTTAAGTTTTTATTCTCGTACCTTAATTGCGCTATCTGCAAAGACAGGATATAAGCAGACACGTTTTTCATTATGGTTCAAAATATCTGTCCTTCAGGCAAATGTTTGCTGGCTGGGAGATTTTTAAAAAAATATATTTCCTGCATAGAAATTATGATAACTCAAAAGAACAGACCGGAACCAACCTTAATTCTCCAGTCAGTAGATGATGTGACTAATTGTAAAAGAAATCAAAAAGAGAAACACTTTTTTCAGTTAATTTAACCCGGATTGAATCCAGGGATCAAAAAAATTCACGGGATCGGGGATCAAAATTTAAGGCCTAAATGTGGAATCAGTTGACAAAAAATATACCTCGTTATCTCAACGAGTAAGAAAATGATGCTTTTGGAAAATGTCTGCACGTAACAAAAACAGTTAGAGGTTTGTTGCCAAACCAACTTAACCATAGTAAAAGAGAACAGTATGAAACAGCCCCTTAAGTGCAAGAGACAGGTGCATTTAAATTGCATAATACATTTCCTGTCAGTGCACTTTTAAACATTCACAGAAGGGCAACTATTATCACTCCACTAAAGCAATACTTAATACTGTGCTTTGTATGATAATGTCGATAGAGATTTTGGAAAAAAGGGATCTTCTTAAATTCAGTTTACACCTGAACATCCACTTGTATATTATACTGTATTTGGTTAGCTGTATGGTTACCTATGTGATGAAAGAAAAATCAAATACAGACATATTTTACACAATCTTCAGTTAACACCTGATATATGAGTTTTTAAAGGTAATAGAGGAATTATGCTGTTGCCAAACGACGCAAAACACTCAAGTTTTGCATGCTATGGTCGTTGCTTTTGAAAAAGTTTGGAGCTTGTTGGAATAAACTGTTGATGAACTAAGCAGCAGGTGATTCAGACTGATCTCGGGGATTAAGAAAGTGACGAACTTTTGAAGCATCAGTCACAATTCCAACGAACAATGTTTCTTGGGAGTGGAAACCCAAAGAAAAGGCAGCTTGGCAAATAAAGCTTCTCGGTCTTCGTCAGATAATTGGTTTTTGTTTCTTGGTCTCTTACTTTTAGTGTAATGGGTCTAACAGGGACGGGAGCGACTGTTTCTTTCGACCTGGAAACTTTGTTAACTGAGCTCACTTTAACTCAAAGTACTGGGGCGAGAAAATTCTGATTGTCCTTCAAGGGATTACGTTGCTTGCGGCCTCGAACTGCTTGGGGTTACTTGGTTTTTCTTACTTTCTTTTTTTGTCTTTGAATTGCAAGCAAGCATCTGCATATACAAGTCAAGAGGTGCCCCTGCTAAAGGAATTGGGCCACCCCAGCATTGCTGGGAAAATGGCGCTGACCTAGTAAGTTCATGAGATATTTGTCTGTAGATGGTACACAGTCAGAGGTACACATTGAAAGGTACTTTTGTTTTCCACCAAGGTATTTTGCTCACATGTACTGAATGAATCCTGAAAATATAGTAAGTTCAAGGTTAGGTCGCTATAAAGGGTCATATTATTTTTTGTTTTGCTTATGAGAATTTATTTTCAGCTCTCATGAGTCGAAAAGGTGCTGAACTGTCCACAGAGACAAAAGAATCAATTATTACTCTGTCGGAATCCGTGCAAAACAAAGCGGAACTGTCAAGAATGTTGAACATTCCAAGAACGACTATCACGAGCGTTCTAAGTGCAAGTACCGAAGGACTGGCACAGTGGAGAGTTTGACACGAAGTGGCAGGAAAAGGAGCTTCACAAATAGAGATGTATAGGGATGTATTTGTTATGATGGTGTTGGAATTAGACAAGAACTTATGGCCAGTAGTTGTCTGGTATTTTGAAGGAAAAGAATACTTGTTCATGGATGACAGTGCGCCTGTTCACAGAGCCCACACTGTAGAAAATTATAAAGATCAAAACGAAGTAACCTCAAGGGAATGGCCAGCACAATCACCAGATTTAAATGTAATAGAAAATATCTGGCTCTACATGAAGAGAGAGCTATAAAAGTCCGCGGTAGATATCACTACCAAAAATGATCTTCTGCGTGAAATCCAGAGCGTGTGGCGGAACATCGAATTGGATTATATAAGAAACCTTTACCAGTCCATATCTGACCGCCTAAATAATGTAATTGAAATGAAGGGTCATCTCACTAAATATTAAGGTGTTTTAAAGTTAGATTTGCCGCAAACGGTGTTAAAACTAACGCGCGTAAAATGTAAACAAACGCCGCCATATTGAAAGTGACGAATACTTATGTCCCCCGACTGTATTTCTTGCATGATAAAATGGGAATCATAACCCCCGCAGATTATGGAATATGACAGGGGTCTTGAACTCCTTTGAACTAATTCTTAATTTAAGGTTGCAATCTTGCTGTGCTGATCCCCTGTACTGTCCAGTGATATGACAATGGTCCCTAACACCGATATCTTTATCACTATACTTTTGACCACAAATATGGAACTCCTGAGCAGTTTTAAAACATTGCTCATCCTCATCCGTCATCTTCAGCGGTTTCGTAAATTTAGTACTGATCATATTCTTACAAAATTCTACCTCCTTAAGCATCTCCTGCATAAACTTCTTTATTGGATCCTCTCCTCTGTAAATCTCTACAGGCTTAGTATATTTGTCATTATAACAGCAGACTACTTTATAACCATAGCTGCACGCCGTATACTTTTGATATTTGTCAGTACAAGATTTAGTATTATTAGGGAAGCATCCTTCTATCTTTTCCGTGATAGCTTCAAAATCTGCATATATTACATATGGTACCGGCATCTTCCTAGGATAATTTTGGAACTGTAACATATTATTCCCTTTCTGTGGCATCCTGATAGACTGCTGACCATTGATTACCATGCAGTTGGTCTTATAATTGGAAAGTATCTCTTCAGTACTAAAACATTGGAGACAGTGCACCCAAAAATGCTTTCTCTCCTTATGTTTGGTCTTATTATACAGTAAGCTATTAGAATCCTTGATAAGAACATTATGTTTCTTCTTGCCCTCCGTTATAAGCAGTAGGTTCAAAACTTCCTCGTTACACTCTTTGGAAACAAATAGGATAAAATTGTTTGTTCTCATAGCCGAAAACACTAATATTTACAGTATCTTTCCACTCAAGTTTAGCATAATCTTTTATACTAATAGGAAACTCAATACCATCATAATCCAAGTCTAGCAATACTTCTCTGTCTGATTTTTTGATCCGCTGGGGATCTTTTTTCTGTGGGTTCAAATAGCGGATGTGACACCATCTGAAACACTCATTATCTTCATCTTTAATGCTAACTAATCCCATGATTGAATTACTAAGTTCCGTCGTAGTGGTATATAAGAGGAACCTTTCAATACATCATACACAACAGTATTAATATAGTGCTCATCAATGTTAAAAATAGTCCAGCCACTACCCTCAGACAGCCATACACCATTTCCATTCAATATTTGCTGCTGTGATAATTCTAGGCTTGGTAAAAAATCATTGGGATTAATTACAATCTGCGCCCTACTATTAGAATAGGGTGGCTTATTTACATTAATATCATCCTTTCTTTTAATAAAAGTAAACCTTAAGAGTCTCCCCAAAATTTGAAACCTTTTGTATTACTAAGTATAGTATCAAACAATCTAGTAATTGCCAGTCTAGTATTTTGTAGCTGTACTAAGGCATCTCTATCAGACTCAAATAATCTAGTATAACCATTCATAGCCCTTCATTTCTCACTGATTTGTGTTCTAGGGGCTAGTACTGGTTGTTGTTTCTTTGTTCGAGGTGCAGGACGAGGCCGATATTGTGGAATAGGATTATCCTCAAAATCCTGTATTAATTGTTGGACATTTCTCCTTAGTTGTTGTTGTTGTCTTCTTCTTCTTTAAGGGGGAATAGGGCTATTCGCTTCTTCCCTTATATTAACCAGATTTTGGAGTTCACTCATTTTGATTCCAGATAATAGCCTTCTGACTAGTTCATTACGATTTCTCATTATATTATTAATATATATATATAATATTTCTAATATCTGCGCTCATTAATATAATGATATATGTCTTTAAGCCTCGATGAGGTCACGTGATCCCCTCAAATTCCAGGAAAAACCCATTTGGCCACTTCCAGGAATTCCGGAATATGAAAAATGCGCTCCTACCCCCATGTCCTATACTACTGCCTCTAAACTGGTTAATCCTACGCCAAGACAAAGGCAAGATTCCGACAAAGTGCATGTCAGGGACTCCCTTTCTCCTCCTTTCTAAGTCCCCCCTACCCTACGCTCACAGTATGTACGGGCATGTAGGTAGATGGGCGGAAGTAAGCTGGTGTCATAGCGAAATTTCCTTCAATCGATGGCTTTCCAATTTCTATAGGAATGGAGGCTCCGCGCCAGGACACTCCGCTAAAAAATTGACCAATAGAATAGTTACCTTAGGTTTTCCTTTTCTTTATGGCTCATCTCCATTCGTAATAATTCATTATTCTCCTCAAAACAGTTTGCTTTCCTCCCCAAATGTCGTATTTGTCTATCTGTAAACCAAAGAAACAACCATGACCATGATTAATTAATTTCTACTCCTTCCCGAAACAGTCATAACTTAGCGATCAATTGAACTATTGTAGAAGACCTAAATGAAATAAATAACCCAAAATGTTACGATATTTTGCCTTAAATGTAATAAATTTTTGCCCTAAATCCAATAAACTCTTAGTTATAACATAAGGCCTTAAATGTTCTGACGACATGCTACGTCATCAATGACGTAAGAAACACGTCCTTAAAGGGGCTGTGTCATGGCTGTTTGCTTCATTATGTTAATTTTGCCAATTATCTTATTTTCTCGAATAAGCGCCCACCGCCCCCCAATTAAGTGCCGCACATGGTAGACGCAGTCATAGACGACGAAATTCTAGACGTTCCTCAAACATTACGATGGACCAAATTCGCAATTTGTACAAAGAGGATCATGGTGGCCTACATCTTCTTCTTACGGCGCTTTATCAAAATATATCTTCAGAACAAAGGGATTGATATGATAGGCATTACTAAGATTTTTTTACCTAAGCTGCAAAATGTATTTCGGTTATGAAATGATTACTCAGCAGCTGTAAGTTAGTTAGCTAGTGAACCAAACTGGGCACTGATCTAACAAGAATATTCAGGGTTTCAAGATGACACTTTGACGGTAACCAATGCCAGCAGTCGGCTAACAGAAGGCTGAAGTACAAATGAACACACTTGGAAGTAGTGCTGACGGCGGTGTACAGAACGACAAGTAGTCGACGTTTGCTTGACTATTGTCCAACCTTTTTCCTACCATTGATCAACAGTTTTTATTCATAACTCTTAGAAACTCAAGGGGAAGGCGAAGGGACTGATTAGTTAAACCCTATTACAAAAGGGCATTTCACCTTTTGTTACTAGTTCTCTTTTACACTCCTCATACTCGAGTAACCGCTCGTCGCTCATTGTTGTTAGGACACTTATTCGCTCTTTCAAGTTCCTATTTTCGTATGTTAACTGTGCCATCTGCAAAGACAGGAAATAAGTAGACATGTTTTTCATTATGGTTCAAAATTACCTTTGACCTGGTAGAATTTTAAGAGTTCATTTTTTTAGGTATTAGGCAGCAGCAAGCCAAGGTCCAATAGTATGAGGGTTGGGCGGACCCACGCATGTCCTGTGACGGTAGCTGGAAACCTAGGCTCATGGTTCGATGCGCCGCTCTCGCTGTATCAAGTCATAATTATTAGCAAGTTATCCCGTGGTATCGGCTCTCACAATCTCAGCACAATATGAAGCAAACGGATTTGCAAGTATTTGTCCTAAGAATTGATGGAAATGCTTGTCTATGCATTTATTACACCTCGTGTGGATTATTGCAATAGTGTTTTGTGTGGGTTGCACAAATTAGGCCATGTTCACAGTATATGGGATAGCTTTTGGGCCAGTGCGAAAACTATACCGGCTAGGGCTTCTGTTTACTCATAAGAATGGTGATTTCGGCGCGATTTCTGCTAAAGGAGCGATGCTGCGCTGCGCCGCGCCGATCACTTAAGTCGAATAACGGATAGATGTTCACACTACGCTCGATAGCTTTAAGTGTTGGCACGAAAAGCTAACCGGTATAGTCTGAACATAGCATAGACCAGCAATAACAAAATTGCATGGAGAGAGTTTCGATACACCTTGGCCCGGCTAGTTTTTCTAATCGCCTAGGTTTTGTCATATTTCGCCTTTCTCCTAGCAATCTGCATTGGCTCTCTGTCAGGGCTTGGATTGGCCTTAAGATACTGCTGTTTACTCACGGCCTAGTGCCTAACTATTGGTGTGATCTATTGATCTTTAATTCGTCTTCTTATAACCTTAGATTACTTAGTAGTGTTATACTTTCTACGCCAGCTGTTTAAACTTAGGTGAAAGAGCTTATTTTAATTATTTGACAGCAGCACCCACGCTCTGGAACGCTCATCTCTCATTGTCGTGCAGTCGTTAAGGTGAATAATTTTAAGACGCATCTGAAGACTTTTCTTTTTAGATCTGTGTATTGGTGACAGATCTTTTATTTGCCTATGTTTCATGCATATGTATATTTTTTAATATCTTATCCCTGTCTTTTTTAATGTAATGTGAGATCCTCCCTTGGTAGTATTCTACTTCCTGTTTCACGGGTTTAGCAAAATCACTCTATTTTACACACAATAAGGTATTAATTATTTTGTATTATTATTATCATATTATTATTATTATCATTATTATTGTTATTATTATTATAACAAGTGATACCGGTAAAAGAAAATTATAATTGTTTTACACCATATAAACTTCGAGTTTAAACCTTAAGATAATTTGATCAAAAAGGGTTAGCTTTTTCGTCTTTCTTCGGTGCCGCATATTTATACGACGAAGTCACGGTTCGAGGTTGTCCACTATGGTGAGAAGTGATTCCATTTGCTTTCATTGAAATGGGTGGATGAAAATTGATCGCTCTTTTTGATATACAAATCATGTCCAGGGACATACAAATCATGTCAAAGAGAAAGGAAATCAACTATTACAGCTGATTCTAAAGTCGCGGCACAAGCCGATTAAGGTGACTGAACACAGTTTTGCGGGCGGTCAGCGGTAACTCGTGTGAAGGCGCGTGTTTTAAATTAGACAAACAAACATGGCAGTGAAAAAGCAATAGTACACAGAAGACGATTTTTCAGAATCTACTCATTCAAGAATTTTTACTTTTATCGTATTTTAAATAATGAAAACTTTAAAATGGAAGTTGAACTGACAAATTTTTTGACACATTTAATAATTACAGTACAATTATATTATTATTATCTAAAAACCCGTTTGTTAAAATTTGGTCAATTAAAAATAAGTTTCAAAAGGTAATGATTAATTTCGTTCGACGTTAGGAGAACGCAACACATAATCTTGGGATTCCTGTCGTACTCAAGGGTGACCTTTTCAGCAAGCGTGTTCCGTCGTACGTCTGCACTTTCTGCGCCACTTTGAATAATTTAGCTCGCGTTATTTACGTCATAAGCAATTGTCATAAGCGCAAATGGCAATCTCGTGCATCACTGGTTCCATCAAGGTCAACAAGGTTATTGGACGGAAATATTTGAGTTCGGCAAACGAATGAACTTTGGAGTTGTTTTCTAAGCGGGTTTTTTCATTGAGCTGATGATTCTGCTACACCTTTTTCGGTCAATGCCGTTCAAATTGAGCTCGAACTTCGTAAAAACACACAAATAAAGACCAGGTAACATTTGTGTGGTGAGAAGTAGACCCGTGCGTTTGAGTCTAGTTTAACCTCTCACATGCACGAAAAATATTCTGGGACAAAGTAAGCTTGAAGAATTTTATCCGCGTATCAGTGCAGGTTTTACAGACTTAGTAACTAGAATACCTGTGTAAACTGCCTGTTTAGTTTTAGCTCTGGAACTGATGCACTCTTGGAGAAATTCAAGGAAAGGATAACCATATTTTAGCCATCAAATAAAATGGCCGAAACTCCATGTAGTTGATTAACCTTTTATGCCACGCACATTTGATATAATAAAGAACAAAAGACATAAATGTAAACTAGGATGATGGTATTGTATCTGCTCCAAGTCTTGGGTTGTAGCGTTTAAGTGGACTTGAGAAACAGAGCTACACATTTTGAACTTTTTACAACAGTTTCTGAGTTAAAAATTAGGTTTTTTACCACCAACAAACAATTGGTGTTACCATGACAACAATAAAGTAGCAACCCGAATAAAGTCCATTTTAAGACATCTCCCCACAATATTATATAATTGCATGCAAAATTTAAAGGGGAGAGTCAAAATGTTTCATTTTCCACTTTGCTTGACTGTTACAGAGAATTACTCTTAAGTATCTTCAAAGAGAGCAGAGCTCGCCACTACCGTGTACTGGTGCAGTGCGAGCTGTGAAAAGTGCAAGCACAAATTCTTTACCTCAGTCGGATTGAAATTCCCACTCTGGTGGGTAACTTGGAACTCAAAACATTATCCCGAGGAAGGAAACTTGGAATGGAAATCTTATCCCAATGGTTGGGAAGTTTGTTTTTGATCAAAGTACCAACCTATCCCGTGGTCGCCCCCCCCCCCCAGCCCCCCTTCCCCCCTCGGGTATAAGATTGATAGCTGCATTACGCGACTTTTAAACTTCTGGCTCAGTTTTTGTTTGGCCTTTGGTGCTGCTTTGAGAATGGAATGATAATTACTCAGAGACAATGCAGAGTAAAGAAATTGTTGCGGAAAACAGCAAAAACTTGTGTTACAGCCGGCAATGGACGTAAAACTGTTTATTCATTTTTCAAATGTGACATTTTAGTGATGCTTAAATGAAATGATTAAGTGAAAAAAACAGGATGTGAGCACATGGTTTTGTCTTTAGTTTTTGTTCGCTCGTACAATTTTGGATGGTTGCCTGTATGCGATTGAAAAGCTTATTTGGAAACTAATACAGTCCTGAATTGTTCCTACTTTGGTTTTAGTGGTTATTTTTTGGTTGCGGGAACAACTTGCCAATTTATGACATGATAACGAAAAAAGTAGTTTAAAAACGAACTAAAACATTCAACACACTTTGATCACGTGACTGATGACGTCTTGTCCATCTTTTGGTCATGAAAAAAATTATCAGGTAGAGCATTGCTTTCCAGCAAATTTTCTCTGCCGTCTGATACGATGTAATAATTTGGAAATAGTCACGTGGCTGATTACGTCCTTACCTTAAACATGACATGGGAAGATATTTTATGGCAAATGTTATCTTTTTGTGGTCTGACAGTCTTCTTCATATAAAATTGTCAAAATTATAAATCTGTTTAGAAAATTGCCTCAAAGGATTCTGGGAGATTTTTTATGATAATTGTAATTTACTTTTATAATAATTATTTTCCGAGACCTGAAAACCATTACCAAGAAAGACATAACAATCCGTTTGTTAACATACCAGGATAAAATAGTTACTAAACTACACTGGAAAACACTCTGCTCCAATACGTATATTGCTTTTTGATAAATTGCGAAAGAATCTAGCTAGTATCTAGTTTCCTTATTAAATGGTGCATGTATCACATGATCATTAAAAAGAAATAGAGCCTTCGCTCATTTTCTTACCTTACTTCTCGGAGATTCCTCAGCTTCTTGATGTTATGTCGGTGTTGAAAATAAACGAATAAAGAAAACAAAAGAAATTAATTAATTAAAATAAGAGTCACAAGAAGTCATTGCATTCCTTAGCTTGCTAATTGGCGTTACGGGTTGTGTTGTTAGCTGAGAAGCACCCAATGGATCTGTTACTCCAAAACTCTGTTCTTCAGGCCAATTTTTTTTGGCTGGAGATTTGTAATAAAATTATATTTCCTTGGAAGGAAAAGGTTGGTGGAAGATAGACAATTCTGGGTGTCTAAAGGGATTTGAAGTCTTGATTTGATAGCTGTAATGTGCTATTTGTCAAAAAGGGGTCCCCCCCAACTGAAGGGGTGAATTTCGTTCCAAGGCCAACTCCCATTTCCTGTCAACCCCCCCCCCCCTCCACTTAAGGGCTGAATTTTGCCCCTTTACCACACCCAAACTTGCCAGTAATGTCTGGACATACGGTTGCTGGGAAACTTCCCAGTACGTTAGGTTGCAGGTTGTAGGTGCACCTTGCTGGCTGTTAACTCCTCCATCAGTCTTGCTGGGAGTGAGGAACAGATACATTTTTCCCAGCAATCTCCCAAAATGCTTAAAATGGCTTCAGAAAGCTCTATTCATGCTTTGTTGTTGTTGTTAGGTCTTTTTGTCAAAATTTCTTATTGGGTGCCCCTGTTAACTATGACGTCGAAAATCATCGAGAATGCTCTACTTGTACTGATTTATTATGTACATGCACAACTCAAATAATCTATCATCGATTTACTGTTCACAAACTATCAAAAAAATAAAATATAATGGAAATATTTATTGGCTGACAACTTCCAAGCAAACTGAAGTTAATTCCTGGCATTCTATTTCATTTCACAGATAATGTTTGATGTTGGGGGGCAAGAGCTAGTAGTACCGTTTGATTCTTCCAACATGGTTCCGTCAAATCTGCAAGAAAAAAAGAAGACGTATAGACTGCACGCTCAATATTTTTTAGATCCATAAAATTAAAATTAATAATTAGAGATTATTCAGTTTAAATTCAGGGTAATGAGGTTGTAATAGAGGCTGTCTTCGTCCAATCTTTCCTGGCCCTGGTTTGCTATTTTGGATTTTATACTGGAGTGTGCTTTCTCCATATATTGTAGGTAACTAGAAATTAGGTAAGGTTTATCGGCCTGAATAGCGAAGCGAGGAAATAAATCACATAACCCGTCACTTCAGCTACCTGTACACCTAACAAACATATCGAACGCACTCTCCTAGGCTCCGATTACTGCTAGTTTTAACTTTGGCCAGGGTTCCTGGAAAGTTAAATGAAAAGGACCGGAAAACGAATTATCTAAAAAACACCTGATCAGTAAAGACACCTTGAAAATTGCACAGCTGATCAAACTGCGTGAACGTTCACTTTGCAAGACATAAATTCCACACCGAAAGAACCCCACAACAGAGCGCGGTTTCAGCTACAACCCCGCTCTGCCCGATCTGTCTTGGATTCTTTCGGTGTCGATTTTATATCTTGCAAAGTTAATTTTCATGTAGTACGATCAACATTGCTAATTTCAATACTTGATGACATAAAAGTATACCTCCTGTATAAAAACAAGCGATGAAATCTCTTCGGCCCAATTTTCTCTTAACCTTTCTTAACGTTTTCCAAGGAAAAGATTGTTATGGGAAAAAGATCGTTGTATGGTGTTGGATGTAATAATGATCGCCTTTTTCCCTAGAATTATAAAGTGAAGTGTTCTTTTTGCCCGAAAAGCGCGCATAAATACTGACTGAGTGCCCCCCTGGGCATCCTATAATTCTCCTTAAGTCTAATTAATTCAATATGCAGCCGTATCGGTAAAAAGGCCTATTAACAATATTATGATTTCACACCAAAAATTACACGACAAGACGTTCAATTGTCTCTTTATTACATCACAGAATTTAGTCAGTATCAATATATATTTGATCTAGTAGCAGGTTTGTTGAAAAGCAGTAATAAAAAGGCGGCTACATTTCATTTTGTACCCAAAACAGAAATACAATATAGAGTGCAAATGGTGTAATTTGAAACATGAATGATGCAATAGCCCTTATGCATGTTTCCGTCACACAAGCAAATTTCACCACCAAGCCTCGTTTTGAAATTAAAAATAAGCGAAGTTTCACAGAAATGAATTCCCAAGGCAGTAGAGTTGAAAGAATACCCACGCACAAAAAGTGCAAATGCAAAAAATTTTGCTCACAAACGAAGCTTGTTGGTGAAATTTGCTCGTCTGACGTAATCATGCATAGGGGCTATTTAGAGCATGAATGATGTCATTAATACAGATATGGTTTAGAGGCAATGAGATTGCAGGGATTACCAGTGATTTCAAAATGGATGTAACAAAGTTTGGAAATACCAAGTTTATCATAACTTCTTGGGTGAAAAACAAAATAGCTTTTTAACATTTAATCACCACCTACATTGTGGAACACAACATGCAGCATGCAATATATGTCACACGTTTAATTTCCTGTTTGGTAGGAGCAGCAAAAGCATTTTAAAATTATTTCATTGCAAATATATTTTTAAATTAAACAAACAATTGGCTAAGGTTCAAAACATATCATAGCAGGCAAATTAGCACAAAAACTGCAGAAAAACTGTCGCTAATTATCTAAATGGACATAAGGATAAAATATGTAAAGAGAGAGACAGCGAGTGTTATCCCCTACAGACACCGTAGGGAACTTAACATGCAACTATTCGCACCAGTCCCTTGCAACGCGAGTATAAATATGAGCTCCGCATCCCATTTCTGCCCAGTTCGCGTAAGAATCCATAGGCTCTGATAACCGATTCTTGTTTTATTAAGATGGCTGACGAACCGGTCCCGAAGCAGCCAATGTCAAACAAGCTCCCTCTCTGCCTCAGGCAGCCCAAATTGCCAGTGCGGATGAACTTTCCCTCCCCTGTGTTTCGCTGTTTCTAAACTCCCAGTTTGTTCACTGCTCTTCCATTGGCTCCCGTAAGATTTTACACGTTTACATTTAGGACTTTATTACATTTAGGCCTTCTACAAATGTTTTGCTTTTGTTTTATCCAGTGGCAGTGTTATTCGTACTTTGCCTTGCTAACTGCGGTTTGTACAGTGCCCTTCCCTCGGCCCCCCGTAAAGTTTTAGTGCTTTCCCTTCGGCTCCCGTAGTTTGTTACACGCTTTTGTTGTTCGTGATTTATGTTTCGCGTGCTTCGCCTCACAGTGCTATTCCCTCGGCTCCCATAAAGTTTGTTGTACGCTTGTGTTTTATTTTGCTTTATTCAGTAATTTTTGTTTTACGTGCTTTGCCTCACAAACATCGGGTTTGTGCAGTGTTTTTCCTTCGGCTCCCGTAAAGTCAGTAACACGCTTTTGTTACGCTTTGGTTACGCTTTAGTCAGAACTCAGGAGCACCCAACGAGTGTTTTCTGTAAAATATCTGTTCGGAGAAGCAAATATTGCCTGGAATCTTCTATAGCTTGAGGACAGCTACAAATTTCTAGATGAGTATTTCAAGCATACGTACAAGTTTCGACGCTTATCTAATAAATTCCCTGCGATGTTCTGAAGTTTAAGCCAAATAAAGTAAACACTAGTTTTGAAACTCACGTCGTTGATTTTCAGTGTTAGAAACACTTGCGCGTTTGTAACGTTCCGCGTCTCATTCTAATGTTCTCAGTGCTTCTTGGAGGTTATAGAGACGAGAATAACTGAAAAAGGGTATCAATTTTGTTTCTGAGAACCAAATAATACACCCGGCATAAGTAAACGTTACGCTCTTGAATTATATGAAAAGTAGCGTTTCACGCTGTCGCTACATTGCCGGTAACCGGTCAAGGTTTCCAAACACTAAATGACCGGCAGTCCTATATTCTCAGTAAATTTCACAAATCGAAAAAACAGCTAATCTAAACTATCATATGTCGATTAAGAAAAGTCAGGTGACCCTGAAATACTTTATAGATCTCAAGCAGGCCCGTAGGGAGGGGGGAGGGGGTGCGACGGGTGCGTTCGCAGCCTCCCACAGGCCCCAGAGGTCCACTTTTTTGTTTACCAACGACTGATTTAAAACAAAGTGAATCAATAATATTTTTTAATTCTTATTCATTAATTGTGTCATGTAGTAAGTTTGAGTCACAAAACTTGTTTTAGCCTTCGTCTAAAAGTACAAAGAGGGCGATTTGGTATGCCTACAAGGCATTTACGCCTTGCTAATACATCGCTTTTAGAGGATTCGTAGTGCGGATTGAGCAAATGTTTTCTTGCCACTTTTCTCTTCCTGGGGGGTCATGTGGTCTTTTGCTCTTCAGTCGCTGCCTGCGGTTTCTTATCTTTGCTCCATTATCCATCAGGCTAGCTGAAGGTGTTAGTTTTTCCTTTCTTTTGTTAAAAGTGGCTTAATAGCCTTTAGGGTTTGTTTCCATAGTTTCCTGCGAGCTGAATCTGAATTATTATTTTAAAAGGTTCCCTGGTATAGTTTTGACATGCTGGACCCTGGTTCTTTCGCGTTGCTTGCAGGATATTGAAACTCCTATTAAAGCTACCCTACTCTTTTAGTACAAAAAAATGCACTGCCGCTCAGTAAACAGTGTTGCTTGCATCAGTCAATTCCAACCCCTTTCATGTAAATTAGAATAAGTCTTAGGACTGGAGCGCGATAATGTTATTGTTTCTCCCTTTGCGGTTATTGTCACATTTGCCAGCTAGGGAGCAACATTATTTTGTTTTTGAGGCGAGAGCAGTACAACCGTTCTGACTGGTTTACTGTTGACCTTACGGGTTTATCAGGCCTTATCACTAGGGTCGGAAATTTCCTTGTCCAATTGGCTGCTTTACAGCTAATTATAGAAGCCACTAATGGGCTCCCACGAATTACAAGGGGTGGATCTCGGATCCTTTTTTTCTGGAAGGAGATAAAGGTATGCATTGTTTCCGTTTTTGTTTGGCCCTTTGTCTTTGAGGACAGCTCAAAATATCCGCTGTTTTCTGTGGCCAGAAAGTAGCATTCGCGGCACAAGAGAGGCATACATTGATCTGAAAGAAGTCTTTGATTGACATCTTTCTAAGAAACACTCAAGGAAGCTTGAGCTTACTGAGCACACTGTCACGGTTGAAAAATCATGATGCAAAGACTAGCCCGTGCCAGGCTCTCAGATAACAACAACAACAACATCTTTTATTAAACACGGTGGGTTTTAAAGCTGATATAGCTTATGGGGCCGTGTAAAAAATGTTAATAAAATAAAATAATAAAAATTATTAAAATTGAATGTAGTCAATAAAAGGTGAAATATGTACAATAAAAGATATGAATAGAATTAATAAAAGACGAAATCACTGTCAATTTGGGGACGACCCATTTGCGGTGACTCTTCATTAAAGTTCAGGTTTCTGAGGGCGAGAGACTTTTTTGCCCTTTTGGCATAGTCCAATGACAATGGATCCTCTGTAAGAAATAGAGTTTTTCACATAATAAGTTTCAAAACGTTGTACGCTAACACGATGTTGATGACGGATGTCATACTTAGACTCCTTCCTTTGGATTATATGTTCCAAACATGATGGAGTTATGCGGTTGTATATATTATAAATTAAGGTGGCTATTTTGACCTTATAAGTGTCGAATAAAGAGTCCCAGTTAGCTGTTTTTCTTACATCCTCAGAGGGCATGTCGCGCGAGAGGTTATATATAACTCTAGCAGCCCTACAATGTATGGATTTCGAGGAATTAAATTCATTTTTATTTGTACAACTCCCCCAAATTGGTAACGCATATGTAACCGAGGGTAAAATGACTTTGAAATATAAATCTAAAAGCGAATTCCTGGGTAAAAAGCGGCTGCGTTTGATTAGATTGAGCTTGTTAACGGACCCTCTCTTGAGCTCTAATATGTGTTTTGTCCACGTAAGCTTGTTGTCAATGGTTACACCTAACAGCTTAGAACTTGAGGACCATTTTATTAGATGCTGGTTAATTTTTAAACTGCCTAAGGGACCGATAAAATGATTTCGTTTAAAGGATCATTCCCTCGCACTTTTTGGGGTGTGGTACCAGGGAGTTGTGTTTGCACCATAGGGCGAGTTCCTCTAGAGCTTTGTTCAGCGTTGCTGTGCCCTGGTCTACGGATTCACCAACAAAGTACATGGTAGTATCATCAGCGTACAGGAACGTCGTTGCAGTGTTAACTGCTTTCGGTAGATCGCTTGTGTACAAGGCGAACAGTATGGGCCCGATTACGGAGCCCTGTGGTATACAGTGTGCAACTTTGATATTCTCAGTGTGCGCCATTAATTTACAGTATACTGTTCCCGATCAGATAGATAATCTCTTAGCCATACCAGTAAGTTTCCTGTGATTCCAAAGTTGTGCTCTAGCTTGTGAAGAAGAATTGAGTGAGAAACGCAATCAAACGCCTTCTGGAAGTCTATGAATACGGCGCCCACAACTAATTTGTTATCGATTGCTCGTCGCCAAGTTTCAGTCAGGTGGATGAGTAATAGCTCTGTCGATCTTCCTTTTCGGTAGGCCCATTGGTTGTCAGTGACGAGCGCTTCGTTTTCCAAGAAGACATGTTTCGCAATCATGTCCGCTACACATGATTCTAAAATCTTGCTGGGTACACTTAGCAAGGAGAGGGGACGATAATTACTCATTACCGTAGGATCACCTTTTTTGAATACAGGTGTTAGTCTGGCCACTTTCCAATTATTGTAGACTCTACATTCGTGTATGCTTTACATGAAAAGGCTGGTCAGCGGGCCAACAACAGCAGTACCTGCGAGTTTCAATAATTTGGGTGATATACCATCCGGTCCAGTGGCTTTATTATTCTTCAATAATGTTATTTTCCTGTCAATATCAAGGCTAGATAGATTAATATCGGATATACATGGTACAGGTTTAGAGCATTGACTAGTCAAGGGTTGTGGTGCTTGGAGTTGCCCAGCATTTAATTTCTCAGCTATCGTACAGAAGAAACAGTTCATAAGGCTCGCTTTCTCTGTGTCTTTTACCGCTAAGCTGTTGTCGTCACGCTTTAATGGGCCTATCTTCTTCCTTACTTTGGGGTTGGTAGCTTTGGATATTACATTCCAATACGCCGAGGTGGTCTTCGCCTTTTTCAGCTGATCTCTGAAGTATGCAGCCTTCGCTTTCCTAAGGTCAGATGTTATTTCGTTTCTCAACCTCTTATAGTCGGCCCATGTATTTTGATCCTTAGTTTCAACTGCTCTCTTGAATAACTTAAATCGGCGATTCATTTTCAACCTGATAGTGTTATTGATCCACGGTGATGATACACTTCGCACTTTAATTTCTTTCAGTGGAGCGTGTGAATCGCAAACGCCCCTGAACAATTGATTCCGCACCCAGAGGATGTCATCCATATCGTTAAACACTGATGCAATGTAGAAGGGTGTTTGTTCCATGTCTGCTTTGAAATTCTCTGTATTAAATTGTTTGAAGTTCCTGACTGTAATGACTGTGGGTGGCGGTCTTTTTCGTTTTAACCTCAGGGTTGCATATACTAGGCTGTGATCTGTGATGCCCAGTGGCAATACTCCAGTTGTCCTAACCAATTCCGGCTTATTTGTGGCAATCACGTCAATCAAGGTCTCTGTCGAAGGTGTGATGCGTGTTGCTTCCTTTATCACATTTTGCATATTAAACACATCAAAAATATGCAGTAAATTTCTTGTTTTGGTTTGTAAGTCAGAGAAGGAAGAACATTCGTTTACTCGAAGCAAGTTACAATTCAAGTCTCCAAGTAGAACAATATTATCTGTTTTCATCCAAGCTTTTTCCATCACGTCCTGTAAATTAGTGAAGAAATTTGGCGAGTAAAGTTCAGATCTGTAAATTACTGAAAACAATACATTAGTGCTTGGAAATTTGGCCTGAATCCAGATAGCCTCTAAGCCCTTTTTAGCCAGATCCTTTCGATGGGTAACATTTAGGTAATTGGCATAATATAGTACACATCCGCCGCCTTTACGTTCCTTTCTATCAAGGCGTAAAAACTCGAGGCCGTCGATGTGAATATCATGGTCAGCATCTGTTGAGTTTAAGTGTGTTTCAGTGATCCCTAGGATGTCGAAGCGGCATATGTTTTGTATCAGTCTAAGTTCATCAATTTTATTACGCAAGCTACAGATATTCAGATGACCAACACGAATATCTTTTGGGGCGGCATTAAGCTCGTTTGCCATATTATACAAATCATCTGCGTTAGTAGCCAAGTCAGCAGTCAAATTTCCGATTGAGTCCTCATGGTTGCCGCCAAACAGCGAGGAAAACGATTCGTCGGTAGTATGACTGAATGGTAATTCGGTCAATGCGTCGTCGCTTAAAGTCGCAGTTAATTGTGCACAATGTAAGCAGTTCCAGGTTTGGTCGCTTGTTGTTATGGTGTTGTGTTGCTTTGGTGTGACACCACCGCATTTGGTGTAATATGTTGAATCACACGAACTACAGATGATGATACGATGGTTTCGAGCAATGGTCCTAAAGCACTGTTGGCACTTTGGTTTATTGACGGTTGGTCCAGGGTTCTCGCTAACGTCTCCGCTTATTACCACGCGTATTAGTTGGAAAGTAGAATCTGAGTTCGCGTACCGGCTGATTCGTGCTCCATAATAGCCTACCACCTTGCTTAAACTTCCAACATGGCGCCAGTGGGTTGTAAGCTCGAAAGTAACACGGGTCTGTACAGCTTCACTGAAGTGTCGATATGATGTAAATTCTGACTCAGGCAAGGCTGTATTAGTTGATTCATCGTCTGAAGGTAATTTCTTCGTGCTTCTGATAAGCAGCACGAGTAAAATAAGCTTAAAGAAGCAGCAAGAGAAGCCGTGGCTGTTCGCCATGACGCGAATGATAGTATAGCGGGGACGTATTAAAACGAACAAAGCGAAAATAAGACGCGCGCGACTTGGGAAAGAATTACAAAAAAAATTACTTTGAGAAATAACCAGTTTTTCAAAACGCTCGAAATACAGTCTCTTGAATCGCACCTCCCAGTAAAAAATCCTGGCTACGGACCTGTCAAGTTTTGCGTTTGGTTTAGGCTGGGCTCAGAAAACGACACCATGTTTTGTGACACTTAAAACTTTTTTCAGGTCGACTCTTGGTCAAGATTTTCAAAACACTAAATGGCCGGCAGTCCTATATTCTCAGTAAATTTCACAAATCGAAAAAACCAGGATCAGGATCTCGACATATGATAGTTTGGTTTAGCTAGTTTAGAATAAGAACGAAAGTCGTTTAATCTTTGAAAAAGGTATGGATTACATTCAAAGATCGCACCTTTGAATGTAGGATGCGCAAATAATAAGCTTTTTTAAATAACGGTTTAAGAACGTTCTCTGTAAAGTGTTTCTGAAATCATATTTTTTGTTCAGAGCGCTCAGTCAAGGCAATAAAAACCTCTCTCCTTCCCCCTAGTATTACAAATTTGTCACGCCGAAGATTAAACGATCATGCACAGACTGTTCAGTCTTTTTACGGCAGCATCACCTAGGACAAAGGGCTTTTGTTTTGGTTAATTGGATCCGGTACAATAGCCCATTTCTTGATACGGATTTGAAGGTCTCATGACAACCCCTTGATATTCGCTTCCATTGACAGGGAAAATTTGCACCCGCGATAATAGTTTAGCTCCAGTTCCGTTTAATTTGTGTGACTGCATAACCCATTCTTGAAGCTGTTGCTTAAAATTTTGAAACTGGTTGTATTAAAAAAATCACCGAAGTTGGCATGCAATGATAAATGGAATACGTTCAGAATAAACGTAAAGCCTGGTTTCCACATGATCGCTGTGATCGCTGCGATCGCTGAGAAAAAAAAGTTCAGCGATCGCAGGATTTACGGTCATTTCGTTCCATGGTCAGATCGTTCGAAGTCAGATCGTTCCACTCAAAAGTCAGATCGTTCCACAAAATAGTCAGATCGTTCCACAAAAAAGTCAGTTCGTTCCAAATATGAAAAGTCAAGTAAATTTCTCTAAATTTCTCTCGCCGGGGATAATGTTCAATCTAAAACCACTTTACATCGAGCGCGCTAACTAACACGTAGGCTACGTAGTACTTTATTGAATATACTTTTTTCTGTGTTGTGGTAAAAAATCGACAAACATAAGCTCTCACTATTGTGTGAATAGTTCTCATATCGTTCCGTAATGTGCAGTGACATTAACATACGACGCTCTCACTATTATGTAAATAGTTCTGAAAATACTTTCATCTATGTACCGATCTCTACACTGTACTCGGATCACATTTACACATTTAGAAAATATATATAACCCAGAATACAAGTATTTATAATATAATATATATATATATAAATGTATAATCAGGGGCACTCAACGAGAATACAGTTCAAAACCACTCAAACATAGCTTGTTGAACGTATTTTAGTACTTAAACGTTACATCTAGGCATATTTTTATCCCCTAAAAAGTCTAGTGATCTGAAAATTATAGGGGTCAAAACCTACCTTTTGGAAAATTTCAGCCAGAAAAAAGGCTCCCGAAAATTCTAGGTGACCTTTTTAAAATCCGTTTAATAAAAATGGACAATTATACCATTTTTCAGATGTTCGAAAATCCTAGGAGAGGCAGGCGAGCAAAAAAATTTACAACAAATGTTCCGAAAATTCTAGATCTCAAATCGTCTTCCGAACAGATATTTTCCAAAAATTGACGTTGGGTGCCCCTGATATAATCGCTGGAGACCACAGCGACAACGATCGCTGAGATAGAGAACTGTTCTATCTCTCGCTGCGATCGCTGAACTTTTTTTGGAACTCTAAGCGATCGCAGCGATCATATGGAAACCAGGCTTAAGTCTTTAAGCTTAGACTTAAGTGTTTATTTGACTTTTTATGAACTTCATTTTGGCCATGTCAAAAATACATTTGCTTGAATACTTACCTCCCGTGTATCTTGGTACTGTGATGACGACTTGACGACTTCGTAATCGACTTTCGTAATCGTTAATCGTAATACTTCGACTTCGTAACGGTCAAAATGTGTCATTCTCCGAACCCCACTCCACTGGGGTTCATGCATATGCAAGCCTTGCCTAGTCCCCGTACGGCGTTTTCCCAGTCCCTCTCGGTCAATTCGTTTCAGTGACGTATCCGAGACGAACGGGCGGGGAACGCCTAGACAAAAACAGAATGCGCATGCGTGCGTTGCTTTTCAAAATGGTGGACTTTGTTGAGCTGTTTAAGATGCTGCAAACAGCAGGTAGTTATGGTTTTAAAACCCTTGTCGATGCTTGCGACATAGTATATCGAATTTTGCCGACTTTGAAAAGCCAACAGCATATCATGTATAGTCCTTTGACGATTGATTTCTCCTCGTGTAACCTCATTCCAACTGAACATGTATCGGAGTTTGTTGCTGTTGAAACTGTTGGAGATGGTAACTGTTGCTTCAGAGCCGCTTCGTTGCTGTTATTTGGAACAGAACAATATCACCTAGAACTGCGGGTCAGAACAATTGTTGAGCTTGCAAAATATAGCTTTTATTACTTAGCTGATAGCGAAGTAATAAGTAGGATGGAAGCAGAGATGGCGATTTTGAATGGCAAAGCTGTTCCAGGTTAGAATCCGATATTTATTTCGCACTGTAAGAAAATTACTTTCGTCCTATGTAGATTATGATATGAATGTACTGTAAGAATCAACATTGCTAAATAAAACACTTGTGGACAGATTTAATGCCTTTCTAGTCATGATCTCTTTGCTGCAGTTAAATTTTAATACCAGGTGAAAAAAATAATTATATTGTGTCGAAGTGAATTTTCATTTCCCTTTTTCTCCTTACTCTTATAATTAATAATTGTGGTTAGAATACAAAGCAATTGACAAACAGCGCGGGTAAAAAGATATTTTTAAGCTTGAATTACAGGTTTAACTTACTGTTTACATTTTATATTTACAATCACAGCTCAAAATTATATTCACGTCAAAAAATTAATCCTAAATTAAATGGTTATTTCATTTTTTCTGGACCTAGGTTGATAAACTTATGTCATGTTTATCACAAAAGTATTGTGTTGAATCCACCTAGCAATTTCACATCTTAAAAATAATTTGTTAAATACATTCACTTCTGTAAAGTTTATTTGCATTTGCTATCTACAGAAAAAATCGAAGACCCTTGTCAGATAAAAGAAATCTTTGAGGCAGAAGTTTTAAACATGTGCAAAGAAAATTCTTGGGCTTGTCGGTGGCAATGGCATGGAATAACTTCAGTTGCTAAAAGACCCATACAAACTGTATTTCCTGATAAAGTGCCTTCCACTCTCAAAAAAACATTAACTTATTTCATACAGCCACGTGAAATGTCTAATTCATTGAGTCCTCTTCACTTCTTGTGGAGCAAGATGGGGAATACAGTGACCAGCAACTTTATCCCAAATCACTTTGTTCCACTTGTTTCCCGGACCGCTATGGAACTATCTCTAGGTAATGTGACGCTTGATGTCAGGTTTGCTTTTAAGTCAAAAATAAAAATGGCATTGGTTTAATTCATGTTCATTTGAATACATGTAACTTCAGGACCAAAAGACACCATTCTTGAGTACCCATGCCCCCTCTGTTCTGGGTGGTTTAGGAATGTCCAGCAGCACCTGAAATGTCATGACTCTTCAACTACTGACATAAAAATTATAGAGGAATTGAAGAAGATCAAGTTAGGCCAGCTCTTGCTTGAAAAGATTTTTGCCAACACCTCCAAATTGGTATGTATCTTGCTTTGAGAGGTAGTAAAATGTTATAATAAAATAATTGTTTTAGTAAAATCCAACTAGTTGGTAAAAAATATTGAGAATTAAAAAAAATTTAGCTAGTTAAAACTAGACTTCCATCCTTTTTTTGCCGCCAAAAAGCCCGCGCTTTACGCCACTAGTGGACTATAACATATAGCCTAGTAGTAGCTCAACCAATGAGAATGCACCATCGATAATAGACCACTAGTTGGATTTTACTAATAATAAATATTGGGGTGTGTTGAGGAAATATCCTGGTTAAAGATCAATTGTTTCTTGTTTCAAAAGGCGTACCCTATATATCTCTATCCCATTCTGTGGGTTAGTAGTTTCTATACTCTCAAGCCTTCAAAAAGTGCAGTTGTTATCTATAATTCCTGCAATCGGCAGCCCAAAGACCCCCCACCACTGCAATATTATTTTATGTTGAACATGTAGCACAGGACTTGTTAAATATCAGTCCACAGTTTCACATTCTTTTTTGTTCAACCTCTACCCTGGTATTTCCAGTCTATTTTTATACTGTCCTTAGGGTGGGTATTGAAATTTCCTGAAACCATCACCACAAGAAAATTACAATCTTAAGCTTTCAATTGAAGTTTTTGAAGAAAAGATTTCCAGGGATTTAATATACCTGATGGGAAGTTTTTGACAAAAGATTTTCATACAATACATTATTTACTATTTTGTTTGATAGGTTGAAGGGGAGGTGTTTGAGGTGTCTTGCTCTCTAGGATGCTACAGTGTAAAAGCCATTTCAGAGAGAAATGTTGCTCTCAAGTTTGCATGTTTTCTTCTTGTCTCTGGGAAATTGTGTCCATTTCAAGGCAAGCATGAATTCATCTTTGTAAAAGGGCCCAGGCAATGCCTGAAGTTTAAGACCTGGTACAGAAATGTCAATGACCAGATGGAACCAGAGTTGGAATGTATTAGTTTAGTCAGGGCAAGTAATGTTGATGAAAACTTCTCTACATTTGTAACTGATATACATGAAAGAGAGAATGTGTCAAATGTTTCAGCATGCACCACTCCACTGGCTCGTATCTCTATCCCAATCCTTCCTTCTGGAACTGTGACAAGTTCAATTGACCTGCTTGATACACTGAAAACTGTGTGGAGTTATTCAAGTCTTAAGCTACTCCAACAGAAAGCCATTGATTCTATTTTACATGGAAATGATACAATTGTGATTATGCCCACAGGTGGAGGCAAGTCACTTGTTTTTCAGTTGCCAGCAGTCTGTAACCACAAACCAGCCGTTGTTGTATCCCCATTAATTGCACTAATTAATGATCAAATAACTGACCTAAGGTCTAGGGGAGTTGAAGCTGTATCCTTTACAGGAGAGAAGGGCAGTACACGAAGGCAGCAAATTCTTTACAAACTGCGGTCTGGGGATCCAGATTTAAAACTTATTTACACCACCCCTGAAACACTGAATCGGGATGTTGTGTTTAAAGAAATCGTGAAGACAATGGATGAAAAAGATTTGATTTCTTATCTGATTTATGATGAGGCACATTGCATCAGCCAGTGGGGCAATGGTTTCAGGCCTGACTATTTAGCTGTTGCAGAAATGAGTAAGATTCTTGTACCAAAAGCACCCACTATTTTATTGTCTGCAACCGCAACGCAAGATGCTATTGCTGACATCAAATAAAAAATTAGACTACAAAATTTAAATATCATCCAGGGTAGCTTCAATAGGCCTAATCTTTCCTATGAGGTGGAAGAGAAACGGAAAGACACTGAAAAGAATATCATTCAGGTGATCTCTTCCACCGAAAGTGCCCTCATCTATTGTTCTACAAAGAGGGAATGCGAGGAAGTAAATGCTCTGATTGAAAGCAAGGGGATTTCAAGCCAGCCATATCATGCGGAGCTTAGTAAGGCGTTAAAAGAGAGCCTTCAGAAAAAATGGACCAAAGGAGAGATTAAGGTACTATGTTGTACCACTGCTTTTGGCATGGGTATAAACAAACCGAATGTGAGAGTGGTAATGTTTCACTCCCTCCCTTCATGCATGGAGGACCTTTTCCAGGCCTGGGGTCGTGCTGGCCGTGATGGACTTCCTGCCAAATGCTATTTGTATTTTTCATTTGGAGACAGAGTTTTCCACGTAAGAAACATTTTTGACCTGCACAATTTTGATTCACAAAGGCAAACTTCCTCTCTTTTACGGTTTCAAAGGGTCTTAGATTTTGTGATGTCTAAGGAATGTAGACGGAAAAAATTAATAACATATTTCAACCCAGAAGAAGCTGGTTTGGCCCTATGTGATGATTGTGATATTTGCAAAGATTCTGTGGCAAATACACCTCTTACTAACGACTACACACCACAAATCACCAGAATAATTGAGTTTCTTCAGGTTGTGGAAAGGCCCATCACTATTAAGTACCTGGCTCAAGTTGCATCTGGAAAAATGAATAAGAAAATTAGAGAAAATAGAGATGAACACTCTTCAATTTTTGCAGTTTTCAAGTGTACTGTTAATGCATGTGAACTTTTCTTGCGACACGCTGTAACAAAGGACATACTAAGAGAGGTGCCACCTGCACATGGAGTGAACAATAATTGTTCCTACTTGCAGCTGAAACTTGGAAGCCAGTACTTACAGTATGTTAGTGGACAGACCAAGTTAATGTACCGTTCCTTGTAAGGCTTACAGGTTGGTGCCTGCATTACTGTCTCAACTGCTGATCCTTAAATTACTGTTGACTATTGACACCCCAACACCTCCAATTGGTTATTGTCTGGAATTAAATGGTCACAGCTAGAGTTTAAGGCTAATTTGTCATCAGTTACAGGCCAAAATAAAATTCAAATTACAGTGTAAGGCTATGAGACAAAGAATCAACGTAGGTGAAAATATTTTTACCTGAATAATTATAATTTTGACCTGTATCACTTTATGTGTGGTGGAGGTAATTGGTCCACTAAGCTTTGTCTGTTAAATATAATAACCAACATGCCTGAGTATTTTCTCTCACTTTCTATACTCTATGCCTTTAGCATTGTTTTTACCTAGGAATACATGTAGTTCATGTGAGGGAAACTTCAATAATTTATCAGTTACAAAGTGTAAGGCTGTTGTAGGGAAAAGTCTGCATTTCATCTCCTTAAAATGTTTTTTGAACAGCTCTTCTCCCCGCAACTGTGCTTTCTGGCAGTCTTTGCGTAACTTCTGTTTCACTGATGGCAACTCCTTCTTGTTACTTGGGTAGGTGGGACCTTCCACTCTCCCTTTATCACAAAACCACTGTTCTTGTACAGCAAACCAGGCAACTTTAGCATGCTCACTTGTTGAATCTGGTACATGTGTTTTTTTGGGCGATCTCACATCATAGGCAGCTTTGAAAGCTGCCTCAAGCTCTGCACAGAAGTCAAGAATAAGACTTATTCTCTCTAATCCCTGGACTGTTGCTTGTTTTTTTGCATACATCTTTGTTCTTCTTACCAGTCTCTCCTCTATGAATTCGTCATCTGCCAAATCATGGCCTGGACGACCTGACAATGAAATTGTTCTGTTTCTCCGTAGGGTTTCCCTCAATGCAAGGGGCCATGTACACATAATGCTCACAATGTGCACAAATGCTTCATCTTTGTAGTTCTTCTTGTTCATTGAAAAAAAAATCGGAGCCAAAAGAAAGTATCAAGCTTCCAGGGCTTTTCCATTACCACACCTAACACTAGTGTGGAAAAAGTCTAAAAGGAATAGATGATCTAATAGATTTTGTTTGTGGTATGAAAAAACTGCATCCCTGCTGGAACTCTCGTCGAGCCATCCTTGGAACCTTCTGCATAATAGATCTGTGTCACCCTCACCATGGTGCAACCGATCTTTGCTTGGAAAATAGACAGATGTTTCAAATTCTTTTACCACAGCAATGGCCATACCCCATGTAAAATCTTTCAATGCATCAATGTTGCGTTCCAAATTTCCTTCTTTAAATATTTTTTGGAAACTTTTTGATGTTACCTGATGTCTACCTAGCAACTGTCTCATCACATAATAGAATCCACCAGGGCCAAGGATTTTACCACAACATTGAGCTAAGTAGCCCTCCGTGTGAAAATCACCTGGCTTTTCCATGAAAGTTGAAAATTCATCAGGTGCTCTATTCCTGAATGATCGCACATTACTGCAGGTTTTTTGGTCACCAAAAGTGATCACTTTCTTTCTTACACTAATCACCTCGTCACTTTTTTCACTTTGCGGTCTATTTTCTGGTGCCACACCAGTCTTGCTAAGTGCTACTTCCCCTTTTCCATCAAGATATTCTGCAAAAACAGCCACCGCCTCATTCACTTCTTCGTTGATGTGTTGCAAAATTGTTGCTTTAATGGCAGGGTTATCAATCAATTGAACCAGTTCTGATGGCGGTGGAATTAGACCTGTAAATGTACCATGTGTTTTAGCATTGTATTTCAATAGCAACTGTACCATTTGAAACTGCTCCTTAATGATTGCGGTCATAACTGATGTTACACCACATCCCTCTGGTTTGTTAATTTCTGCACCAGAAACTAAAAGGCTCTCTGCTAGTTGGAGATCATTTTCTTCAACTGCCAGGTGTAGACATGTGCGTTTAAACTGGTCCTCTAACAACAACCATTCACTTTGGCGCTGCCGCAATATCATGGCACTTTGCTGCAAATTCTTTCCACGGGTACAACTTTTAAGTTTTGCCATTGCATTTTTCCTTGTTTGTTCAACTTTTGCACAGAATTCTTTAAAATTTAATTGTTTACCATTCCCTTCAGTAACTTCTACTTCTGAATCAGAGTCATGAACACTATCTGAAGAATATTCCCCTTGTTCATCTGTGATATGCTTATCGTTGTCTTCAAGGGTCTTCCTGAAAACTTTCATTTCTTCATGGTGATATTTTAAGCCTTGGTAGAAAAGGAATCTTTCCCTTGCTGCTGAAAGATTGAACTTTCCTGTCGTGTGATCCTTTGGTGTTGCGAAGACAACAAACGATATCTCGTCGGTTAAATAAACTCACGGTTTTAATTTTACGGCTCCCAAAAACTTACATGTTCTGATAACAACTCATGACAACTACAAAAACCCGACCGCGTGTGAATTACAAAATCAGAGTAACTGTCAATCAAAAAAATGAAATCTGATCACTAAAAACTCACGCGTGCGATTGCGTGACGCGAGACTCGAAATGTCTTTTGTCCATTTCCCCCTCCCCACACTGGGAGGTAAGGATCAGTGTGATTGTTCGATAAAAGATTGAAACAGAAAACTATAACAACGAGAAATGTTCAGTGTTCTAACTTTCGTGCAAGGGCACCAGTTTATGAATTGGTCTAACGATGGTGCTTGCGCCACATTGGATCTTAGCGACTCTGATGTGGCCATCCCTTCCTGTATAAGTTTCGATGATGCGTCCTAGAGGCCATCGTCCTCTTGGCAGTTTAGAATCCAGGACGAGAACAACATCATCCACCTTCAGATCCTTGACCACTTCGGTCCACTTTGGCCTTCTGCTTTACAAAGGAAGGTACTCTTGTAGCCACCTCCTCCAGACTTGGGAAATTATCTCCTGGACCTTTCGCCGTTTTCGTGGACTGAACTCGGTGGTATCAACGGTTTCAGGTGCGAATTGACCGCCCAACTGTCCGTGTAAGAAGTGGTTTGGAGTCAGCGGTACAATGTCCTGGGGGTTGGCTGACTGGTAGGTGAGCGGTCGTGCATTGAGCAGTCCTTCCACTCCAGTCACTGCGGTAATTAACTCTTCATCAGTTACGTCACTCGTTCCGATTACTCCGTAAATAGCTTTCTTGGCCGACTTTATCATGGCCTCGTGAATGCCACCAAAGTGTGGTGCCCCGGGGGGGTTGAATCTCCATGTTACACCTCGATTGGCTGTGCTTTGCTGAATCTTGTCCTGGTCCAGCTTACTGATCAGTTCTTTTAGTTCGTTGACGGCTCCAACAAAATTGGTCCCACAGTCGCTTATCATTTCCTTTGGCGCTCCCCGTCTGCTTGTAAAGCGTGTAAAGGCATTCAGAAAACTGTCGGTGTCCAAACCAAAAGCCACCTCCAAATGGACCGCACGGGTTGACAGACAAGTAAACAAACACAGCCACCTCTTCTGTCGGCGCACACCTCGTCCTTGTACGGTTGTAAAGGGGCCAGCATAGTCAACGGCTGTTTGGTCAAAGGGACGGAAGGTAAAGCGAAGACGGATCCCTGGAATCGGTGCCATGATCTGTGTAGCGGTCTTGCTCTGCATTCGTTTGCACATGTTGCACTCTCGCTCCCACTCTCGGATCTCTTCCCGGGCTGCAATGATCCAAAACTTCTGGTTGATTTGGGACAAGACAAAGTTGGTTCCTGCTGTATGGTTAGCCTGTTCATGATAATGCTTGACAATGAGCTTCGTGACACAATGTCCTCGAGGCAGTATCATTGGAAATCGCACATCGTAAGGCAGGTACTCTGCGAACTGGAGTCTTCCATTTGAACGGATACAGCCTTCTTCATCTAACACAGGATTCAACTTCATTAGTCGGCTCTTGGTCAGTATTGGTCTCCCGGTCACTAGAGCTTTGTATTCGTCAGGGAATGCTTCGCGCTGACAGGATTGCACCACCTCTGCCTCAGCTTCTCTTATTTCACACGGTGACAATGCTTTGCTGGTCTGTCGCTGACCCCTCTTCGACATGTTGTGGAGCGCCCTCCTTACTCTAGCATGTAGGTTCACCAGTCGGCTCCAACTTGAGAAGCGTTTCGGGTTCAATCTCCAGACTGGAACACTGCCACCCTGACTTGGCTTGTCCCTCTGAGCTTGGTTTTCTTGCACTGTCACGAGGGTGGTAGAACCCTGTTGCTGTTTTGTTGTCGACTTCATTTCGGGCATCACTTTCGGGCTTTCGGCTAACTCCATCTTAGGCCACTCACTTTTCTCCTTCATCAGCCATTCCGGGCCACTCCACCATAGTTCGGATTTAGCAAGCTCAGCTGGGCTCGTTCCTCGGGAACACAGGTCTGCAGGATTTTTGTCGGTGGAGACATGTTGCCACTGTACCGGTTCAGTACTAATCTGTATCTCCCCAATACGGTTTGCCACAAAGGGTCGAAAGTCTCGGCCTCTTCCACGAATCCACCATAGCACGTCTGTACTGTCGGAAAATAACGACGCTGCTTTCACGGGTAGTTCCAGGACTCTGGACACGGACTGGGTTAACCTTAAACCCACTATGGCTCCCATTAATTCCAGCCTTGGCACGGTCATGGGGGTAAGCGGGGCAACCTTACTCTTAGAAGCTATCAGCTGTGCGGACACGGTACCATCTTCATACTCGCAGCGTAAGTAGGAGGCAGCTCCATAGGCCTGTGTTGAGGCATCAACAAAGGTCACCACCTCCTTCGACTTGACTGGTTGCTGGTTTTGCAGACACCGTGGAATCTTGACCTTTTCTAGGCATGACAGCTGTGAGAACCAGACCTGAAGACGATTAGCCACTTCGTCCTGAACCTCCTCATCCCAGTCATAGCCACGGTTCCACAGTTCTTGGAGCATAATCTTCGCTTGTACGACGAAAGGGCTTATCAGGCCAAGCGGGTCAAAAACAGTTGCAATTTTCTTCAAAACACTCCTCTTAGTAATTGGGTAGCCCTCGGTCACGGGTGTTGCAGGCACGGCCAATAAATCATCGGTGCTGTTCCACTGTAAGCCAAGCGTTGTCGTTACTGTATCCTTACTGTCTTTTATGTCCACTTCTGTGGCTCGGTCCTCCTCGGGTATGGCTGCCATCACCGTTGCTGAATTCGACACCCATTTTCGGGCGTGCATGCCTGCTTTTGCCCACAATGCATTAAGCTGGTGATACAGGTCGACTCCTTTCTCGTCCTCCTCAACACTGTCTAACGAATCATCCATGTAGGTGGACTGAAGGACAGTTTCTGCAGCTAATGGGAACTCGGTTTGGTGCCGCCTGGCATTCTCCTGGGCGATGAATTGGGCTTCGAAGGGAGCTGAGTTCTTCCCGAAAACAACTCTAGAGAATTCATACACACCTGGGTTGCGGCCTGTTTCTCCGTCTCGCCACAGGATTCGAAACAACGGTCGGTCTTCAGACTCAATTTCTATTTGGAGGTACATCTCTTGAATGTCACAGACAAGGGCAACCGGGTTACGGCGGAAGCGGATCAGAACATCAAAGAGTTCTCTCTGAAGTTTCGGCCCAGCATGAATGACATCATTAAGAGCGATTCCTTTGTATTTGGCGGAACAGTCAAAGACTATCCTTACTTTGGTTGTAGACTTGCTCATCCTAACAATCGGAAAGTGTGGTAGGTACCAAACTTCAGGGGGCGGTGCTTCATTTTCTGGGACTTTACGCAGGTACCCCTTCTCCACATAAGTCTCGATGGTCTTCTTATACTCTCTCTCAACAAATTCTCTCTTTTTTAGGTTTTTCTCTGTGCTGAGAAGACGGGATTCTGCCATCTGACGATTATCAGGAAGTTGAGGCCTCTGTCCTTTCCACGGCACAGCAACACTGTATCTCTCACCGTTGTAGCAGACTGAGCTGCTAACCCTTTCTAAGGCCAATCTCTCTTCTGCAGTACACACGACTCGGTCATTTAGCTCAGTTCCATAACTCTCGATCTCCCAAAACCTCCTAAGCGTTCCATCTAAATCACAACAACCACCTGCTACACTAACCGGCCCTACATCCCTTGTAAACAGTGTTCGAATTGTATGCGTTCTTGTTCCAGTCTCCGCTCTACCATCTGGAGGTCCGATACAAGTCCACCCAAGCGGACCCAAGCGCGCCACCGGTTCACCCACCTTTCCACGTACATCAGCAAACGAGTAATGCAAGTCAGCATTATCAACACCGATCAACAAATCTACCAAGCCGTCTTTTGCTGGTGACGCGAAGTCGCACTGTGCAAGGTGAGGCCACTTGCCTTTATTCGCATTCCAATTCTCCACTTGGTAATTTCCAGTGACATTGCGGGGACAGGTCTTAACTTCAATTTCCTTTGTAAACTGACCATTAACACTTTCGATCTCTACTTTTAACGGCATAGTCTGAAACGTCTCTACAGAATTGTTCAATACATGAACTTTCACGGTTTGATAAGACTCCTTTAGTCCAAGGGCTCCGGCCACTTCTTCGTTCAAGAATGTCTCGTTTGAGGCATCATCTAGGATTGCATTCACTTTAAGCTTTTTTCCTTGTGCCTTCACCCACACAGGAACGGTACGCAGTGAGTAGGCTTCTTTTGGGCTTCTCGGGTTGTGAGTAGTCATCGCTCGCGAGGCACGACTGTCCTCACCCTCGGGTGATAAAACGGGGCCGACTGCCCCCTCCCATGGAGTAAATGACGGGTAGCTGTTAGAGCTGATCACTGGTTGAGCAGTCCCCATGGGTGGGTTCGTGGCAGGCGGATTCTCATGCAAGAGACGGTGGTGATTTCCCCGGCAACCGTTGATTTGGCAGGTTTGTGACTTCGTACAGAACTTTCCCTGGTGATCATCACCTAAACACCGGAAACACAATCGTTTTTCTTTAGCCAGTGTCCATTTGTCATCGTAACTTTTCTGTTGGAAAACCAAGCAGGCCCATACTCCATGATTCGGGGAACCACAGCACGGACACGGCGGTTTTCGGGTAGGCTGGCCTGAGCCTGGTGGTCTCCTGGCGAAATCTGATCTGACGTGAAAATTTCTGGGCCTGTTTCGATTGTTTGGATTTCGATTTGAATGTTGCCATCCATCAGATTTCTCTGTAACCAATAAGCCATGCGCCATCTCCTTAGCTTCAACGCGGATGTGTACTTCTTCCTTAAGCCAATCCCTCAAACTTACAACAGATCGCTCCCGGCTCTGTTTCTGTAGCCAACGGCTGTACCCTTGTACTTGAACTTCAGCGAGCTTCTTCACTAACAGGCTATGAAGTGTTCCTTCTCCAAGCTCTCCATCGCGCCCCTCGGCCCTAAGCTTAACCACAGTAATACGTATTAAATCTGCAAACTTTTCAAATCCTTGAATGTCATTGTTTCCCATTTTGGGCATTTTTTCCAGCTGGTCCATGTAGGCCTGCAGTTGCCGCCGCTGACCGCCGAACTTGGCTATCAAGATTTCCTTTGCCTCTTCATATTCTGGTTCTGACACCCCAAGCCCTCGAATCGCTTCCAGCGCGCTGCCGGACAAGCTCTGCCTCAATCTCGCCATTTTTAGGTTGACTGATTCTTTGGACTGGTCCACCAGACTTTCAAACAAGCCCCAAAACTCCTCAAATTTCGTCTTGTCTCCACCATACGTCGGTACTTTCAATGGCTTCAGGCGATGATTCGCGGAATGACTGATTTGCGGGCTTTCAGGAACGTTTATTTCTCCTTGACTGCTGTGCGAATTTTGGGAAGGCGTTGGAGGCAAAACTGGGTTGAGCGAACCCTGCAAAACGATCGGCGGACTTGAATGAGCGACAAATTCACTGTGCGAAGCAGTCGCGACAGAAATTTGAGCGTGTGATTTCACGGCCTCGTGTGCCTTTTCAATTGCGGTTTGAATTTCCGATTCCAGCGTTTTTCCTTCTTCCATAGACGCCTGTTTATTTGCTTCCTCTCCATTTTTCAAATAAACAACACACAGTTCATCCAGTATTTCCAGTGTGCTTTCCAGAAGCGACCAAAGTTGCTCGATATCTTTCTCAATAGCGCCTACGTCCTTCGGCGAATCCTTCGGCGTGATGCAAAGCTTCTCCATGTGATGGCGAGTTTTTGTCATCTCGGTTTTTCGTAGTCTCTTTTGTTTTTTCAGATCCAATAACACTTTCTCTCTTTCCAGTTTCTCTTCATCGTCCTTGTTTTCGGTCTGTTCGGTTCCCGGACCATTTTCACCGCCAGTTTCTTCTGCATCGGCATTCATCTTGAGCGGCGAAATCACAAATCAAAAATTCAAGCTTACCACAGTGCTTGCGTACGGTGAATGAATCTCCCGGTAACTCTTCAAAACGGTCTCTCGGTTTCTCCCGTCGTGGTCGCCAAAAAATGTTGCGAAGACAACAAACGATATCTCGTCGGTTAAATAAACTCACGGTTTTAATTTTACGGCTCCCAAAAACTTACATGTTCTGATAACAACTCATGACAACTACAAAAACCCGACCGCGTGTGAATTACAAAATCAGAGTAACTGTCAATCAAAAAAATGAAATCTGATCACTAAAAACTCACGCGTGCGATTGCGTGACGCGAGACTCGAAATGTCTTTTGTCCATTTGGAATGTAATTACTTGAACGTTCACATTGAAGACCAAACTCTTTTGGATGATGGATGCAGTTCCACTTGTAGTGGTTTCATCATCAATGGACAAAGGTAAAATCATTATCTCAGCTTTTTTCCCTGCATTTTGGGGGTAGTCATATTCCTGCTTTGGGACATTAACATTGTTTGAAAGTTTTGAAGGCTTCTGAAAGTTCTCAAGTAAGGTATTGATTGATTTTTCATCTCTGCTTTTCAGATCGTCAAAGGTGATACCAATGTTAAGGCCATAATGAAGCAACCTTAGCAGCCACCTGTGTTTGGCTTTTTCAATGATAGTGGACAGCTCCTTATGAGAATCTGTTTGAGAGTAGATTAAATTTAAAAATATATGAACCTCTCATGTGATATAAAGCCTGTGCAGTTCAACCTTTTGCATTCTGCATAAACAACCTGTTGAACTGCCTGTTAAAAAATCGCTCTCCGGAATTTAGAGATCATACTTTTAATATCCCTATGGGTAATGGGTTCCTATCAAGATCATCATTGTGAAAACTTGTCAAAATCATATGAATTAGAGCACTAATTATAGTATGATTATTATAACCCAATATTATCATTAGTATCATGTGATGATGTACAGAAAGGTATGAAACAGAGTTATCTATATTATAAATTTCAAGGATGACATGGCAGTAATTTATAACATGCCATTGTTACAAGAGCTGGAAGTTTTTATTCAATGGTCACTCAATTTAGGAAGGATCAATGGGATTTGAATAAAAAGCTTGGGTACATCACCCTAATGATCGAAGCCAATGACCTTAAAAGAACTAGCCAAGAGAATAACCATAACTTAACTGACACTTGGTTATTAATTCTGTGTAAAAGAATATGCAAATAAGGTCATGTGACCTTCAAAGGCTATTTTGCACGAAAAAACTTAAATTAGAAATGGCACCAGTTTATTCAAGCAGTCAATCAAAGAAGTCAATACCAAAAATGTCCCTAGGTGAACAACTAAACATCTGTCCATCAAACGGTTTTTGAATTTCGTCCCTTTTTATAAAGGGTAACTTAAAAGGCCTGGTCACCGAAATGATATACCTATTAGCCTCATCACTATAATGATAACTGCAACTTCCAGAAAGAAATGAAAAGTGGTCCTATTTTGCACTAAAAATAGCCTTGATAAGTCACGTGATAATTAATGACTACAACCATAATTCAAAGATATTGAAGTTGCAGGTAGTCTGTCCTCAGGTTATTTTGTGCTATATTGAAAGCTTAAAAAGTTGGCTCTACCCCCTCTGTTTTTGAGGAATTAAATAGAAGACCCCAAACCTTAATTTTTCTGAAGAAGAAAAAATAATAATTTGAGAGTATGTGTTTCACTGTAAGCATGACTCATTTTGACATCAACTTTACCTACAGTTATAATAACTACCAAATATGCAGTAAATTGATTAGAAATGTTAATAAGTTAAAACCATACATTATTTGCTAATACTAGATACCTAAAAAGATGTCCTCAACAGTTAGGGCCAATATATCTTTCTGAGGTTTACAAGCAGTGTCAGGACTTTCCCAAAGATGTTCAATGCCATCAATATTGGGCTTCCAAGCCATACACATAGTAAGGTTCCACATCACTGGTAGAATTTTTCTCTTCAGTCTAGAAAATCGGGCTTTACCCTTGTAGATGTTGATATTGTCATATCCTATTATCAGGGGTGTGCTAGAAGGAAAAGCAACTGGTATGGCATCAGTGTAAGTGTTAAATAGACGACCCATCCACTTACGACTGAAAAAAGACCAAAAACGAATTTTTAAGTAACAAATAAGACCAGATTCATCTCTTTTTGAAATAATGCAACACAAATCACATGTCCTGTTTTTTCTGTCTTTTTATATAGTTAAAAAAAGATATGACATATCCTGGAATCTCGTACTTTTAATTAGACCATCCCTGAAAAAAGACACAATATTAAAGAGTGTTGACTCTTTTGAGATGTAGATTGAAATGTACGTGGGTGAGTATTTGTAAAAGTGGCATTATATGCTGTAATGAACTAACTCCCATAGTTTTTTTTAAACTTGTAAGCTGGTATAATTTCATTGGTAAATGAACTGCCCTTTAAAATGAGCTTCAGAATTGTATGTGTGTACTATGCATGTAAATGTTGATCAGGGTTTTGACCATTTGAATCACTGAAATGTATATGACTGTAGTTACTTACTACCACTCATAGCTCTTGCATAATCCTATTGAAGACAGAAGTGTTAAGATAGATTTCCCTCCACCATTGGCTATTAACAACAGGCCAAATAAATTTGGAAAATCTGACAATGACTTCTGTGACCTGATATGGGTAATAAAAGTTAACAGTGGTAAAGCTTGCTTGAACTTGAATAGGGCATTTCTCTCACTGTTGTCCTGTGTGTTGGTTCCTTCCACCAATGCTTTAGTGATACTTGCATGGGCATTTCTTCACAACTTTCTCACACACTGTTTCAAAGTACTCATTTAGTCCACTTTTTTGCAAAGTAAAAAGTTCCTTGGCATCGATTTTGCCAAGATCAATGCCACTGAATTGATCAAAAAGCTTTATTTCTTCATGCAGTTGACAAGTCTGAGAAAGTGACAAAGAAAATGGAGACTCTTTGGTTGTATCAGTGGTGAACAAGTTTTCCAAATCTGCTTTCTTTTGTCGTAAGTTGCTGTTTTGGTACTGATCTGTTTCCTTGTCAATGGCCATTAAATTGTCAAATATATATCTACATTAAATTAAGGCAAAATTTTTTATCCAAACAATCTTTTTTGATATCAAATAGTATTGCTGGTAAGAAAGGAAAAGTTCAGCGAAGGACAATTGTGATCTCTTTAAAAAATGAGGAATGTTATCACCACTAGGCAAGGGAGTATGAGCCAAATATTAATTTAAAAAAAACTCACTCAGATTAATTCAAGGATACACATTACTCCTGGTGCCTTTTCCTGCCATTTTAATCCGTTTTCTTTCTACAGGAGGGTCTGCCTCCATAAATGCTTTTTCCAGTAGGTACGTCACTGTTCTTACATTGACCTCCATGCCGCACATCTTTTCTATCATGCTGCACACCTCCTGACAGAGAAGCTGGGATCCAGCTGCAGGCTTTAGAAGCAATTTCAGGGAATGCAAAATTTGCTGTTCACAACCTTAGTTTATGCAAAAAATATTCTTGTTAAAAAAAACACCAAAAACATCACTACATTGTGTGTAAGTAAAACAAACGAAGCAAGAGGCTTGGAGCTCATGCGGTTTTTATATTTAATTCAGGAGAAGTAAACTATAAACAGGAGAAGTCTAGTGGTAATAAAATATAACCAACAGGTTGCTTTTCACAATTTAACGTGCAAAAGTTGAGAAAAAAAAATTAATATTCTTTTTACATCATGATAACTCATACTGCATTAAAAAGAAGTTACTTGAAAATTACCAAACAATTTGCTGTGCTTCTTTCTAGGTTGCGGGGCTTCCTTTGACTTTGGTGTGAAATCTCGTTTGCTCGATTCAGCTGTTCCTGGTAGAGCTAAAAAAAACACAATTTTTATAATTTTAGCGGATTACAGACGGAGACAATTCCCTATCAATGCGCTTGAATAACAACACTAAGAGAAAGTCAAACTATTAAGCTATAATAAGCTGGAAGTGACATCTTACCTTCTTCCTTCGACGGTGTTTTCAGCAAACTAATCTGTTTCTTTCTAGGTTGCGGGGCTTCCTTTGACTTTGGTGTCAAATCTCGTTTGCTCGATTCAGCTGTTCCAGGTAGAGCTAAAAAACATAATTTTTATAATTTTAGCGGATTACAGACGGAGACAATTCCCTATCAATGCGCTTGAATAACAACACTAAGAGAAAGTCAAACTATTAAGCTATAATACGCTGGAAGAGACATCTTACCTTCTTCCTTCGAAGGTGTTTTCAGCAAACTAATCTGTTTCTTTCTAGGTTGCGGGGCTTCCTTTGACTTTGGTGTCAAATCTCGTTTGCTCGATTCAGCTGTTCCAGGTAGAGCTAAAAAACATAATTTTTATAATTTTAGCGGATTACAGACGGAGACAATTCCCTATCAATGCGCTTGAATAACAACACTAAGAGAAAGTCAAACTATTAAGCTATAATACGCTGGAAGAGACATCTTACCTTCTTCCTTCGAAGGTGTTTTCAGCAAACTAATCTGTTCTGTCAATTCTTCTATTTCGCTACCTGAATCTATGAAATAAAACAGCGGCTAAGTACTACCATCATATAAGGCAACATTGAAAACGACAATTCGATAAAAAAGGGAAAATTTACTTCTTGCTTACGAGCTGAAATTTCCCTTGGGCGTCCGCACCTTAACATTTATTTGCTTACCTTTTGCGGAGAAAAGGCGTTTCTTGAATAAAATCTGTGTTTCTACTTCAGGATCCTTTCATTTACATTGGGAAGAATATATTCAACAATTGTTACACACAAAGCATAAGCCCGGAAAGTTGTGATATGCAGACTGTTTTAGCACTTACCGGTTCCACACCTCCTTCCGCCATTTTGCCGTCAGAACAGGCTGTCACTTTTGTCTCACTTAAGGTCATTCCCCTGAATTGCATTGCGCATCTCTACTGCGCATAATATTGCAAAACTGGTCACGCAATCTTTCAAGATGGCTACCGTCAGCGTCGGCACCAAGTCAAGAGATAAAAAAGGTTTTTTTGTAAGTTCAAAAGAAAAGGGAAGACGAGAAAAGTTAAAAAATATTTGGAAAAGGAAGTGTTGTAATGTGGAAGGTGATGGAGGCGTTAGCACAAAAAAGAAATGCATCGAAGCCGGCAGCTGCAACTTTCGAGGCAGACGAGTAATCGAGTTAGACGTGCTGGCCAGCGCCCTGGATAGTGGTTGCAGTGCGTGTGGAAAAGCACTTCAGCTATCAAACTGCCAAGATGAGACTATCTCTGGGTTGGGTAGTTTTTTGTATATTATGTGCAGCAATCCGGAATGTGGAGAGGTAAATGTGTGCACCACAAACAAATCGCATCGTGCCGCCGGTGTTGGTCGCGGCCGACCAGTTTTTTATGTCAACACCAAACTTGCCGCAGGTAGGTATTTTTTTTTGATTAGCAGCTTTTATCTGAACATTTTAACAAGCTTCATCAAAATTTAACAATCATAATACCGTGTAATAACTAACTTTTAAATGTAAATGTACTGTGTTCATACGCCGGAATGTTACACGCCGGTATCGGGGTAACACATGTAAACGCACTTCTCACGTCGATAAACCCTCCAGCCGTGGGACAAAACACTCTGAAGGCCAGAGAAAGAGAAGTTGGCCCAGCGATTGAGGCTGTTGCAAGGAATTCATGTTTAGAAGGGTTACAGTTGGAGAAAGAGTGTCGGAGGACCGGGGACACAGAGCAAGTTGTAAAAATCGGGGTATCGTACGACATGGGCTGGCAGAAGAGGGGAAAGGGCCACAATAGTTTGACAGGTCAGTCCTATAATATACATAAAGCCATGAAATAATGGAGGTAGTTTTGCTTTGCCTGCGTGGCATCCATATCAGTAACAAGTGTCTGTTTATTCGTTATAAACTACAGTATAAACAAATTCACAACAATTTTTTCTTTTGCTTAAATAATAACAATAGTAATAAGATAATGAGATATCAGCTCTAGAAGTAAAACTCAATAGACCACAAAATTTCCATCCAACAGCAGTCAGGCAATTTAACATTTGATTTCCTTCAACAATAATATTATTATTAAAACCGAATATTGGAAGCAGGGTGCTTGTTCGAATCATCCCCAAAGACAGTGAATGAGCTAATTACTAGCATTAGTAATACAACAATGAGTCATTCATTTAATTTCTAGAGGTATTGACTTTTTGACTAAAGTAAATAAAACAAGACTATTTTTCTGTCATAGGAGTTGGGTCTATGATTGGGCTATCTTCAGGCAAGGTGGTGGGCTACAGCATAAGGACAAAGAGATGTGCATTATGTGAGGCAGCTAAGAGAAATGGCAAGGAACTGAGGTCACATGACTGTCGGATGAACTGGACAGCATCCTCCAAGTCCATGGAGCCCGATGTTGCTGTGGAGTTGGTAAAGGGGGCCATTAGTGCGGGTGCTCAAGTGTCAGTTATGGTTGGGGATGAAGACTCGGCCACAATCAAGAAAGTGAGGGAAAGTGTCACACATGAAGTTGACAAATGGTCAGATATTACTCATGCAAAACGGTCATTTGGATCCCATCTCTACAGCCTGCAACCACAGCATAAAGGAATCCTTAGTACTAAAGTAATTAACCACTTCTTGAAATGTTTTGGGTATGCGCTAAGCCAAAACAAAGACAATGTTGACGGTCTGGAGAAAAATCTGAAAGCCATTGTCCCTCATGCATTTGGCAAACATAATAAATGTGACAGTTCTTGGTGTGGGTTTCTGAAGAGCCCCACAACCTACAAACACAAGAGCCTCCCACGTGGCAAAGATTTAAAAGGTGAGAAACTAGAGGAAGATCTTAATGCTGTTGTGGACATCTTTGTCCAGAATTCGGAGAAGCTTGCCCCTCTTGGTTCAAGTCAGTCGAATGAAGCCCTCAACAGCCCCATTGGCAGCAAAGCTCCAAAAATTCCACACTACGGTGGCAGTGAAAGTAATGATTTTAGAGTGGCCTGTGCTGTCAGCCAGAAGAATGTGAGTTATTCTTATGTGGCAAAGGTTAGCATTAGCTTTAAGTGACCACACATCTGCGACTACATTAAAGAGAATAATATCATAGCTTACAGTGCAACTACTAGAACTGAAGCCACCAATGGAACAATTTTTTTATTATTATTTTTGCAAAATATCCTAAGCATTTATCCATTGAAAAGATAGCAGAATAAATAAGACTTTATGTCTTCTACAAAAGTGTACAACATTTGTTTAGATGGCTTTGTTTGTAGTAATTGCACTGTAATGCAATGTTATTGGATAACTGCAGGAAGACTTTTTTTGCAACCAAAGAATGTTTGCGGGTATATGAATAGTTGTCGCACATATAAATATTGGTATTTTAATAAGGTATATCATCACAGATTATGAGTAGATAAGAAGTCAGTGTCAGATGTCTCTTATAATGTAACAAACAACACTTCATGTCCTAGGCTCTTGCTCCAAACCAATTTGTCCTGTTATAATAAATTTATTACGTTCTAGGCTTTACACGAAATTCAGTTATCTCCAGGCAGATATTGTGAAAGATATGCAGGCAGAGTAGATAGAAAGATACCACTCTTAGCAGCCAGAACTAAGACTCGGGAATACAAAAAGAAGAGAAGGCAGAGAACAGAGAGGAGAGCATCTAAGCTCAAGCAGTTAGAAACCAGAGAGGGCAAGCAGTGTGAAAGTGGCCTAGGTTACAGACATGACAGTTCTGAAGAGCAGACTAAAATACCACCTCATACTTGCAGATCAGATATACAAAAAGTCTGTGCACCAGCTTGCATGAAGACAGTAGTGTTTGACTTGGAGACATCTTCAAGGGGTACCAACTGACTAATAATAATAATAATAATAATAATAATAATAATAATAATAATAATAATAACAGTAGTTCATTAAAAATTAAAAATCATAATCATTCTAATCATTCTTCTTCTTATCATTATTATTAGTAGTATTATTATTATTTTATTATTATTATTATTATCATTTATTATATAGACACGAGTGTTTTACTGGAAAATATACCACTCGTAAAATTCATAAAAACTACATCCGGGACCTGAGTGGTTTATTTTCCATAATCTCACACGTGAGTTTATCGATGACATAATTTTGGTAATTTCCCTCTATTATTTTATCAATGTCATTTTGTCTACATAATAAAAAGAACATTACACGGAGGCTTGAAGATATGAATTTTATTTTCTCGTGGCAAAAACAATATTTTACTCACTCACTGCGCTCATTCGTAAAATATTGTTTTGCCACTCGAAAATAAAATTCATATCTTCGCACCACCGTGTAATACCCTCTATTTATTTTTAGTGCATTACATTTGAATGCTCTTAAAATATTGAATAAACATTACAAAAGAATAATGCAAGATCCTTTAATTTATTGTTTGGGATAGCCAAAGCCCTTCTCAGTTTTTTCACTCCTGAAAGTTTTCTTTCATCTCTAAGAAAAAAATTAAAACTAAAACTTCCAAAAAATTCAGTATTCTGCAAACTAACCATATTTGTTTTCAATTTAATGTTAAATTGAGGAATATTGTATTTTATGAAGAATTTTTAAAACGTTCAAACTGTGTATGGCATACAGTTAAGTATTTCAAAGCAACATAATGGTAGATTCATGTTTAATTTTTGCAGTAATTATGTCCTGGATAGTTGAACAGGAAAATGTTTATGCTAAATTATTAGGTGAATTGTTTACAAATAACCAAATACAAAGACCAAAATTGTTTAACAATTAAAATTCCCTCATTAATTTTGGCAGGTGATGATGCTGAAATTTGCGAGATTGCGGCAGCAGAAGGAAAGAATACCTTCCAAGTTTACATCCTTCCTAGCAACAGCATAAGACCAGCTGCATCAGCAGTCAACAAGTTGACTGTGAGGAGTGGGGTTCTCCACTATGATGGACAACCAGTTTCCTCAACATCTTTAGTAGCAGGCCTATCACATCTTCTTCAATGGCTCGAAGCAAGACAACCGTGTTTGCTCATTGCACACAATGCGAAAGCTTTTGATGCAAAACATCTGGTGAAGGCAGTGACTTCAAGTGACCTGCTTCCCAAGTTCTCTCAGGTGGTACTTGGTTTTTCAGATACCCTGCCAGCCTTCAGACAGCTGTTTCCTGATAGAGCATCCTGCAGCCAAGAACACCTAGCACAAGACCTCCTTGAGAAAACCTACAATGCCCATAGTGCATTAGATGACGTCCTCATCCTACAAGAGCTGGCATCCAAGTATATCACTGACAGCACTCTGTTACAGCACAGCTTTACAACATCATGGGTGGAGACATACACAGTGTTCCTTGGCCAGAAGAAACAAAATCTCAAAACCCTACAGCCACTCATCAGCTCAAAAGCAGTGTCAAAAGGAATGGCGGAGAAAATAGCAGCTTCTGGCTTGAGACTAAGCCACATACAGCTAGCATTTACAAGAGGTGGAGCTGATGGAATCTCCAAGCAGGGGCACCCAACGAGAATATAGTTCAAAACCACTTAAAAATAGCATTGTTAAACGTATTTTAGTATTTAAACGGTAGATATAGGCATATTTTTATCCCCTAAAAATTTTTCATCTGTTCGGATTTCCTAGCTGAAAGTCTAGTGATCCGAAAATAATAGGGATCAAAACTTGCCTTTTCGAAAATTTCAGCCAGAAAAAAGGCTCCCGAAAATTCTAGGTGACCTTTTTAGGGTAAAAATCCGTTAAAAATAGGCAATTATACCATTTTTTACATGTTCGAAAATCCTAGGAGAGGCAGACAAGCAAGAAAGTTTACAACAAAGTCCTCACAGAGAAATTTAGCGGCAGGGCAAGGATCACAACGAACAAGAGAATTCTTGAGAGCATTTCCAGTTTCTTTGCAGACAAGTGAAATGTAAATTCCTAATATGAGAATGTAAACAACAAAACGATAAGTTATGATATTTATCATTCTGTGCTTTTGCTGAATTAATTATACAATACTCACAAGTTGGACCTCTTCAATGGAGGGAGAGGTCATATCAATACAGTGTAAAGCACCGTTAGACCAAGTTTTTTTACTTGTTATTAGGAACGTTTGTACACAACTACTCTGACATAAGTACTACCTCAATTGTCTGGAATGCCTGATCTCTTCACCAACAGTCCTAGGCTGATTGGCAAAAAATGAAAAAAATGTCTGTTTGTGCGACCGATTGTCTTATCAGCAGCCCGGCTGCTGATCAATTTTATCTCTGCTTCTTTGACTGAAAATATTAAAGGCGTTATTGGAGTAATTCTCAAAGCAAGTGGCCGATTCCACTGAGGGAATCAAAAGATCTAGCGCTGACGCTGCTGACGAACAACTACCCGAGATCAAGAAGATCCGACGCGAGGAGACGAAGTACTTTAAGAGAAAAGGAAACGAGATTCAGTACACATTCAATGCTAAGCTTCAGGATAGTCTAGTCGAAGTGAAATCCAACCTCGAGTAAAACGTGGATTTTGGTACGTCTCAAACTAGATATTTTCACTTTACGGTTTTGTCGTTGGGACAGTACAGCAATATTCATATTTTTCTGTTATTTAACGGTTCCCTCTTAAAACAGTGCATCCTTTTCGAAATTTTCTTGCAGTTCTTTTGCAATCTTGCAGTTTAATCTCATGGCGGCCAAAGTCCAAGTGTCTCTGAAGGGTTTGATTTGTTCTGAACGTCTTGATACAGCCCTGTTCGGGGCAAGTCAACCAAGGAATACCCTCGTCATTTGTAGGAGAAACGACGGTCTGTTTGGCTTGGTCACCAGGTGGCCGCGTCGAAGCTTCCTTTAACAACCCGGTAGCGTTAACCGGATCACAAAAAGGCAATATTACTTTCACCCCTGTCTCACTCTGTGGCTGACCCACCTTAGCAAGCTCTTGTTTGGAAATTTTCCTACCTTCTCCAACTTTAAACGCCTTCGAGAAAGTCATTCCACCATCTTCAATATATTCGAAGTTGTTTAACTGGCTAATACCACTTAACTTGGGCGCGTTAGTTGTTTACTTTCTTGTGTCTAATTCAATCACTGAAGCGTCTTCCTTCGCTTTAAGAGAACGGACAACGTCATCTTTCATATACGATAAAGCGGTGTAAAATTTCCACCTCGACTGTGGTTTCTTTCTTTACTTCCCTTGTCAATGCCGTTTTAAGGCTGTGTAGTTGTTTTTTGAGACATCTTGGTGAAATATTAAATTTTTGAGATAACTCATCCAGAGCTCTTGACCTTCGTGGCTTGTTTTTGTTCTCTGGTCCACAAGTTTCCCACAGACACGGGTGCTTTTCAAGTTCTTTGCACAAATCTTTTCTTTGGGCCTCTGACTTTTTTTCACTAACAAATTCACAATCTTGGGTTTCAACATTCTCAACCTCCACAACCTCGGCCATGTTTACTTCCTGCCCAAATCTGCCCAAGGTCAAGAGCGCGCTTTACTCACCATCGTTCCCGCGTTTTTGGTGCAGAAAATTGACCAATCACAGGTGTTGTGAAGCGTAGCAAGTTGTGACGCGAATCATAAAATTGAAAGTTTGTTGCAAAAAGTAGAACTCAGGTCAACTTTGCGCAACATGTTGCCACAACTTGCAACATCGAAATTTGTTTCGTGACAAGTTGAGAGCGAAGGTGGTAATACGGGCAACAACGCTTTTCAACTTGCAACGCAACAATGTTGCGCGACAAGTTGTGCGAAAATGTTGCCCGTATTACTTGACCTTAACGTTGAGCTGCGATTGTACACCTTGTACACATCTTCATTCTAGTCTAGGTAGTATCTCCACGTTCCACTCAATTTCAATTAAATTTCTTAACCACGAGACTGTCACTTTACCCACAATTCATACAGTTTTCGTTGTTTTAACCTTCATCTCTTGCGGCAGTGAAGGCCTAAAGTTACTCACCTATTTTCTCTTCCATGTTTTCCAAAACACTTAACTGGCTTTCTAAAGCAAGGGCCTTTTCACAGGAGGCCCTGCTTTCGTCTTCCAGCTCCTACAAGGGTCAAATAATGAACTGAGTAACACGTTAATTTGGTACTTCTTAATCACTTCGTCTGCTGAAGGGTGGGCTCAGTTGATAGAGCATAGGTCTGCAAAGGGTCGACCTCCGACCAGAACAATACTCACAAGTTGGACCTCTTCAATGGAGGGAGAGGTCATATCAATACAGTGTAAAGCACCGTTAGACCAAGTTTTTTTACTTGTTATTAGCAACGTTTGTACACAACTACTCTGACATTAAAATAAAACATCATTTTTTTGCTATCTCTGATACGTTTCGTGCAGAAATAGCAGGGAAAACACCTCGAATAATCATGTTCCTTCTTAAAATGACTTGGTTGATTTATTAACCGTCAAAATTATGAGCAAAAATTTACAGCATTGTCACCAACATGGGGAATGATGAATGTAAATTTCACTCAAATGACAATTGATCAAAAGTCTTTTATTTATAACCAGGTTTTACAACACTAAATTGTTTGTTATTGCAATTCACAACTCACCTTCACCAAACTCTCCAGACTTCTGAGTCTTTCCTTCAAATTTTCGTTCTCTTCCCGGAGAGAATTGTTTTTTTCTACCTAAAAGAGTAAAAATAATAGTTTAGTCAGTTTCCGTATAAATATAGAGAGGTGTGACCCTGGGTCCTCCTTGTAGGCATATTAGTCAAAAGAGCTCCCCGACATTCCCTGGTTCAAAGCTTTTTCTTTATGGCTCATCTCCATTCGTAATAATTCATTATTCTCCTCAAAACAGTTTGCTTTCGTCCCCAAATGTCGTATTAAATTGTTTGTTATTGCAATTCACAACTCACCTTCACCAAACTCTCCAGACTTCTGAGTCTTTCCTTCAAATTTTCGTTCTCTTCCCGGAGAGAATTGTTTTTTTCTACCTAAAAGAGTAAAAATAATAGTTTAGTCAGTTTGCGTATAAATATAGAGAGGTGTGACCCTGGGTCCTCCTTGTAGGCATCTTAGTCAAAAGAGCTCCCCGACATTCCCTGGTTCAAAGCTTCCTCTGAGGCTGGTATCACGTTAACCCTTTAAACCCGAAGATCAAAATTTTAAATCTCATTTGTTGCTCCTATTCATTTCCTATAGAAGAAGTGGGGAGAAGTTTATAAAATATCAAACAAATTCATCTTGTGTTAACATGTCTTATATTCTCATGACCACTCTTTTTCAAAAAGCATTGATGTTACAAGGAGAACATTCATGGTGATCAGAGTTACAGTCATCAATTCATAAGTTTTTTAGACGTCTTTTAGTTGATGTGTACAGAGGTGTGAGTTCCGAACCAAGTCATGTTTGGAAGCTCTTTAATCCTTCGAAATAAGATGTGGAATGACATCATTACTTCAACCCTGTTTCCTCACACCAGTCTGTAGAACGAACAGCTCTTCAATGAAATGAATTCAAACACATTGTATTGCAGGCAAGCTTCTTACCGTTAACGTTAAATACTCCATCTTTTCAAAAAGTTCCATTCTAGTTTCTCGAGACATGTTCATGTTCTAAACATTGGAGAAATGAAAAAAACAAAACAAAAGGAAGACAAACTGAGCCTGCACCTTTTAAATTGAAGAACCAGACAAGCGTTCCCTATTTATTGCAACAAAAAATAGTCACTAATTCTTCTTGTCTAGTAAATTCACACAGTAATCTATTGAGTTCTTCTCTTGGTTGCTTACTTGTTGTTGCAGCGTGTCTAATTTCCTTGTGCTTGAAACAAGCCGTTTTTCAATCTCGCCCAGAGTTTCATTCTGTTTATCTCTGAAATAAAATTAATGAAAAAAGACATTTGAAATTAATGTTACTTTGTGTAAGGACATAAGTACTACCTCAATTGTCTGGAATGCCTGATCTCTTCACCAACAGTCCTAGGCTGATTGGCAAAAAATGAAAAAAATGTCTGTTTGTGCGACCGATTGTCTTATCAGCAGCCCGGCTGCTGATCAATTTTATCTCTGCTTCTTTGACTGAAAATATTAAAGGCGTTATTGGAGTAATTCTCAAAGCAAGTGGCCGATTCCACTGAGGGAATCAAAAGATCTAGCGCTGACGCTGCTGACGAACAACTACCCGAGATCAAGAAGATCCGACGCGAGGAGACGAAGTCCTTTAAGAGAAAAGGAAACGAGATTCAGTACACATTCAATGCTAAGCTTCAGGATAGTCTAGTCGAAGTGAAATCCAACCTCGAGTAAAACGTGGATTTTGGTACGTCTCAAACTAGATATTTTCACTTTACGGTTTTGTCGTTGGGACAGTACAGCAATATTCATATTTTTCTGTTATTTAACGGTTCCCTCTTAAAACAGTGCATCCTTTTCGAAATTTTCTTGCAGTTCTTTTGCAATCTTGCAGTTTAATCTCATGGCGGCCAAAGTCCAAGTGTCTCTGAAGGGTTTGATTTGTTCTGAACGTCTTGATACAGCCCTGTTCGGGGCAAGTGAATCAAGGAATACCCTCGTCATTTGTAGGAGAAACGACGGTCTGTTTGGCTTGGTCACCAGGCGGCCGCGTCGAAGCTTCCTTTAACAACCCGGTAGCGTTAACCGGATCACAAAAAAGCAATATTACTTTCACCCCTGTCTCACTCTGTGGCTGACCCACCTTAGCAAGCTCTTGTTTGGAAATTTTCCTACCTTCTCCAACTTTAAACGCCTTCGAGACAGTCATTCCACCATCTTCAATATATTCGAAGTTGTTTAACTGGCTAATACCACTTAACTTGGGCGCGTTAGTTGTTTGCTTTCTTGTGTCTAATTCAATCACTGAAGCGTCTTCCTTCGCTTTAAGAGAACGGACAACGTCATCTTTCGTATACGATAAAGCGGTGTAAAATTTCCACCTCGACTGTTGACCTTCTGTGGTTTCTTTCTTTACTTCCCTTGTCAATGCCGTTCTAAGGCTGTGTAGTTGTTTTTTGAGACATCTTGGTGAAATATTAAATTTTTGAGATAACTCATCCAGAGCTCTTGACCTTCGTGGCTTGTTTTTGTACTCTGGTCCACAAGTTTCCCACAGACACGGCTGCTTTTCAAGTTCTTTGCACAAATCTTTTCTTTGGGCCTCTGACTTTTTTTCACTAACAAATTCACAATCTTGGGTTTCAACATTCTCAACCTCCACAACCTCGGCCATGTTTACTTCCTGCCCAAATCTGCCCAAGGTCAAGAGCGCGCTTTACTCACCATCTTTCCCGCGTTTTTGGTGCGGAAAATTGACCAATCACAGGTGTTATGAAGCGTAGCAAGTTGTGACGCGAATCATAAAATTGAAAGTTTGTTGCAAAAAGAAGAACTCAGGTCAACTTTGCGCAACATGTTGCCACAACTTGCAACATCGAAATTTGTTTCGTGACAAGTTGAGAGCGAAGGTGGTAATACGGGCAACAACGCTTTTCAACTTGCAACGCAACAATGTTGCGCGACAAGTTGTGCGAAAATGTTGCCCGTATTACTTGACCTTAACGTTGAGCTGCGATTGTACACCTTGTACACAGCTTCATTCTAGTCTAGGTAGTATCTCCACGTTCCACTCAATTTCAATTAAATTTCTTAACCACGAGACAGTCACTTTACCCACAATTCATACAGTTTTCGTTGTTTTAACCTTCATCTCTTGCGGCAGTGAAGGCCTAAAGTTACTCACCTATTTTCTCTTCCATGTTTTCCAAAACACTTAACTGGCTTTCTAAAGCAAGGGCCTTTTCACAGGAGGCCCTGCTTTCGTCTTCCAGCTCCTACAAGGGTCAAATAATGAACTGAGTAACACGTTAATTTGGTACTTCTTAATCACTTCGTCTGCTGAAGGGTGGGCTCAGTTGATAGAGCATAGGTCTGCAAAGGGTCGACCTCCGACCAGAACAATACTCACAAGTTGGACCTCTTCAATGGAGGGAGAGGTCATATCAATACAGTGTAAAGCACCGTTAGACCAAGTTTTTTTACTTGTTATTAGCAACGTTTGTACACAACTACTCTGACATTAAAATAAAACATCATTTTTTTGCTATCTCTGATACGTTTCGTGCAGAAATAGCAGGGAAAACACCTCGAATAATCATGTTCCTTCTTAAAATGACTTGGTTGATTTATTAACCGTCAAAATTATGAGCAAAAATTTACAGCATTGTCACCAACATGGGGAATGATGAATGTAAATTTCACTCAAATGACAATTGATCAAAAGTCTTTTATTTATAACCAGGTTTTACAACACTAAATTGTTTGTTATTGCAATTCACAACTCACCTTCACCAAACTCTCCAGACTTCTGAGTCTTTCCTTCAAATTTTCGTTCTCTTCCCGGAGAGAATTGTTTTTTTTCTAGCTAAAAGAGTAAAAATAATAGTTTAGTCAGTTTCCGTATAAATATAGAGAGGTGTGACCCTGGGTCCTCCTTGTAGGCATATTAGTCAAAAGAGCTCCCCGACATTCCCTGGTTCAAGGCTTCCTCTGAGGCTGGTATCACGTTAACCCTTTAAACCCGAAGATCAAAATTTTAAATCTCATTTGTTGCTCCTATTCATTTCCTATAGAAGAAGTGGGGAGAAGTTTATAAAATATCAAACAAATTCATCTTGTGTTAACATGTCTTATATTCTCATGACCACTCTTTTTCACAAAGCATTGATGTTACAAGGAGAACATTCATGGTGATCAGAGTTACAGTCATCAATTCCTAAGTTTTTTAGACGTCTTTTAGTTGATGTGTACAGAGGTGTGAGTTCCGAACCAAGTCATGTTTGGAAGCTCTTTAATCCTTCGAAATAAGATGTGGAATGACATCATTACTTCAACCCTGTTTCCTCACACCAGTCTGTAGAACGAACAGCTCTTCAATGAAATGAATTCAAACACATTGTATTGCAGGCAAGCTTCTTACCGTTAACGTTAAATACTCCATCTTTTCAAAAAGTTCCATTCTAGTTTCTCGAGACATGTTCATGTTCTAAACATTGGAGAAATGAAAAAAACAAAACAAAAGGAAGACAAACTGAGCCTGCACCTTTTAAATTGAAGAACCAGACAAGCGTTCCCTATTTATTGCAACAAAAAATAGTCACTAATTCTTCTTGTCTAGTAAATTCACACAGTAATCTATTGAGTTCTTCTCTTGGTTGCTTACTTGTTGTTGCAGCGTGTCTAATTTCCTTGTGCTTGAAACAAGCCGTTTTTCAATCTCGCCCAGAGTTTCATTCTTTTTATCTCTGAAATAAAATTAATGAAAAAAGACATTTGAAATTAATGTTACTTTGTGTAAGGACATAAGTACTACCTCAATTGTCTGGAATGCCTGATCTCTTCACCAACAGTCCTAGGCTGATTGGCAAAAAATGAAAAAAATGTCTGTTTGTGCGACCGATTGTCTTATCAGCAGCCCGGCTGCTGATCAATTTTATCTCTGCTTCTTTGACTGAAAATATTAAAGGCGTTATTGGAGTAATTCTCAAAGCAAGTGGCCGATTCCACTGAGGGAATCAAAAGATCTAGCGCTGACGCTGCTGACGAACAACTACCCGAGATCAAGAAGATCCGACGCGAGGAGACGAAGTCCTTTAAGAGAAAAGGAAACGAGATTCAGTACACATTCAATGCTAAGCTTCAGGATAGTCTAGTCGAAGTGAAATCCAACCTCGAGTAAAACGTGGATTTTGGTACGTCTCAAACTAGATATTTTCACTTTACGGTTTTGTCGTTGGGACAGTACAGCAATATTCATATTTTTCTGTTATTTAACGGTTCCCTCTTAAAACAGTGCATCCTTTTCGAAATTTTCTTGCAGTTCTTTTGCAATCTTGCAGTTTAATCTCATGGCGGCCAAAGTCCAAGTGTCTCTGAAGGGTTTGATTTGTTCTGAACGTCTTGATACAGCCCTGTTCGGGGCAAGTGAATCAAGGAATACCCTCGTCATTTGTAGGAGAAACGACGGTCTGTTTGGCTTGGTCACCAGGCGGCCGCGTCGAAGCTTCCTTTAACAACCCGGTAGCGTTAACCGGATCACAAAAAAGCAATATTACTTTCACCCCTGTCTCACTCTGTGGCTGACCCACCTTAGCAAGCTCTTGTTTGGAAATTTTCCTACCTTCTTCAACTTTAAACGCCTTCGAGACAGTCATTCCACCATCTTCAATATATTCGAAGTTGTTTAACTGGCTAATACCACTTAACTTGGGCGCGTTAGTTGTTTGCTTTCTTGTGTCTAATTCAATCACTGAAGCGTCTTCCTTCGCTTTAAGAGAACGGACAACGTCATCTTTCGTATACGATAAAGCGGTGTAAAATTTCCACCTCGACTGTTGACCTTCTGTGGTTTCTTTCTTTACTTCCCTTGTCAATGCCGTTCTAAGGCTGTGTAGTTGTTTTTTGAGACATCTTGGTGAAATATTAAATTTTTGAGATAACTCATCCAGAGCTCTTGACCTTCGTGGCTTGTTTTTGTACTCTGGTCCACAAGTTTCCCACAGACACGGCTGCTTTTCAAGTTCTTTGCACAAATCTTTTCTTTGGGCCTCTGACTTTTTTTCACTAACAAATTCACAATCTTGGGTTTCAACATTCTCAACCTCCACAACCTCGGCCATGTTTACTTCCTGCCCAAATCTGCCCAAGGTCAAGAGCGCGCTTTACTCACCATCTTTCCCGCGTTTTTGGTGCGGAAAATTGACCAATCACAGGTGTTATGAAGCGTAGCAAGTTGTGACGCGAATCATAAAATTGAAAGTTTGTTGCAAAAAGAAGAACTCAGGTCAACTTTGCGCAACATGTTGCCACAACTTGCAACATCGAAATTTGTTTCGTGACAAGTTGAGAGCGAAGGTGGTAATACGGGCAACAACGCTTTTCAACTTGCAACGCAACAATGTTGCGCGACAAGTTGTGCGAAAATGTTGCCCGTATTACTTGACCTTAACGTTGAGCTGCGATTGTTCTAGTCTAGGTAGTATCTCCACGTTCCACTCAATTTCAATTAAATTTCTTAACCACGAGACAGTCACTTTACCCACAATTCATACAGTTTTCGTTGTTTTAACCTTCATCTCTTGCGGCAGTGAAGGCCTAAAGTTACTCACCTATTTTCTCTTCCATGTTTTCCAAAACACTTAACTGGCTTTCTAAAGCAAGGGCCTTTTCACAGGAGGCCCTGCTTTCGTCTTCCAGCTCCTACAAGGGTCAAATAATGAACTGAGTAACACGTTAATTTGGTACTTCTTAATCACTTCGTCTGCTGAAGGGTGGGCTCAGTTGATAGAGCATAGGTCTGCAAAGGGTCGACCTCCGACCAGAACAATACTCACAAGTTGGACCTCTTCAATGGAGGGAGAGGTCATATCAATACAGTGTAAAGCACCGTTAGACCAAGTTTTTTTACTTGTTATTAGCAACGTTTGTACACAACTACTCTGACATTAAAATAAAACATCATTTTTTTGCTATCTCTGATACGTTTCGTGCAGAAATAGCAGGGAAAACACCTCGAATAATCATGTTCCTTCTTAAAATGACTTGGTTGATTTATTAACCGTCAAAATTATGAGCAAAAATTTACAGCATTGTCACCAACATGGGGAATGATGAATGTAAATTTCACTCAAATGACAATTGATCAAAAGTCTTTTATTTATAACCAGGTTTTACAACACTAAATTGTTTGTTATTGCAATTCACAACTCACCTTCACCAAACTCTCCAGACTTCTGAGTCTTTCCTTCAAATTTTCGTTCTCTTCCCGGAGAGAATTGTTTTTTTCTACCTAAAAGAGTAAAAATAATAGTTTAGTCAGTTTCCGTATAAATATAGAGAGGTGTGACCCTGGGTCCTCCTTGTAGGCATATTAGTCAAAAGAGCTCCCCGACATTCCCTGGTTCAAAGCTTTTTCTTTATGGCTCATCTCCATTCGTAATAATTCATTATTCTCCTCAAAACAGTTTGCTTTCGTCCCCAAATGTCGTATTAAATTGTTTGTTATTGCAATTCACAACTCACCTTCACCAAACTCTCCAGACTTCTGAGTCTTTCCTTCAAATTTTCGTTCTCTTCCCGGAGAGAATTGCTTTTTTCTACCTAAAAGAGTAAAAATAATAGTTTAGTCAGTTTGCGTAGAAATATAGAGAGGTGTGACCCTGGGTCCTCCTTGTAGGCATATTAGTCAAAAGAGCTCCCCGACATTCCCTGGTTCAAAGCTTCCTCTGAGGCTGGTATCACGTTAACCCTTTAAACCCGAAGATCAAAATTTTAAATCTCATTTGTTGCTCCTATTCATTTCCTATAGAAGAAGTGGGGAGAAGTTTATAAAATATCAAACAAATTCATCTTGTGTTAACATGTCTTATATTCTCATGACCACTCTTTTTCACAAAGCATTGATGTTACAAGGAGAACATTCATGGTGATCAGAGTTACAGTCATCAATTCCTAAGTTTTTTAGACGTCTTTTAGTTGATGTGTACAGAGGTGTGAGTTCCGAACCAAGTCATGTTTGGAAGCTCTTTAATCCTTCGAAATAAGATGTGGAATGACATCATTACTTCAACCCTGTTTCTTCACACCAGTCTGTAGAACGAACAGCTCTTCAATGAAATGAATTCAAACACATTGTATTGCAGGCAAGCTTCTTACCGTTAAGGTTAAATACTCCATCTTTTCAAAAAGTTCCATTCTAGTTTCTCGAGACATGTTCATGTTCTAAACATTGGAGAAATGAAAAAAACAAAACAAAAGGGAGACAAACTGAGCCTGCACCTTTTAAATTGAAGAACCAGACAAGCGTTCCCTATTTATTGCAACAAAAAATAGTCACTAATTCTTCTTGTCTAGTAAATTCACACAGTAATCTATTGAGTTCTTCTCTTGGTTGCTTACTTGTTGTTGCAGCGTGTCTAATTTCCTTGTGCTTGAAACAAGCCGTTTTTCAATCTCGCCCAGAGTTTCATTCTTTTTATCTCTGAAATAAAATTAATGAAAAAAGACATTTGAAATTAATGTTACTTTGTGTAAGGACATAAGTACTACCTCAATTGTCTGGAATGCCTGATCTCTTCACCAACAGTCCTAGGCTGATTGGCAAAAAATGAAAAAAATGTCTGTTTGTGCGACCGATTGTCTTATCAGCAGCCCGGCTGCTGATCAATTTTATCTCTGCTTCTTTGACTGAAAATATTAAAGGCGTTATTGGAGTAATTCTCAAAGCAAGTGGCCGATTCCACTGAGGGAATCAAAAGATCTAGCGCTGACGCTGCTGACGAACAACTACCCGAGATCAAGAAGATCCGACGCGAGGAGACGAAGTCCTTTAAGAGAAAAGGAAACGAGATTCAGTACACATTCAATGCTAAGCTTCAGGATAGTCTAGTCGAAGTGAAATCCAACCTCGAGTAAAACGTGGATTTTGGTACGTCTCAAACTAGATATTTTCACTTTACGGTTTTGTCGTTGGGACAGTACAGCAATATTCATATTTTTCTGTTATTTAACGGTTCCCTCTTAAAACAGTGCATCCTTTTCGAAATTTTCTTGCAGTTCTCCCTCCCCCACTCTATACAGAGTTGAAACTCGGAAAAAATTCTGGATACACGCATCCAACATCGTTTGTGGGGTGAGGGGAGGGGTTGGACCTGTGTGGATTGGAAAACGACCCAAAAATGCGAAAGTGTCCCAAGAGTTTTGTCCATGATTGTAGTGTGGTTTGTCACCGAAATTGGTCCATTGACGAGTGTTGCAAGTCTTCCACTTGGAGGGAGCTGGATGGGATTCAGTTTGCTCTTCAGTTCTTCGAGAATCATTTAACAGACCAAAGAGTACGCTGAAAGACCGACAATCAGAAATTTGTTATAATTATTCAGGTCGGTACCATGGTTAACGATCTACAGGATATAGGTTTGAAAGTGTTTCTTCTGGTCTTCCGGCGGCCAAATTCAACTGCATATTTTCTGGGTGCCTCGACAACAGAATTCTAAAGCGGGTTTTTTGCAGCAAGATAATTGATTTTTACGACCATTCTGTATACAGAGCATGTTGCCCTATACCTCCAGTACTTGTTGGACGCAACTCGTTCTCATTCTGCTGTGGACTCGGCCATTTATAGAATCTAATGGGCGCATAAATTGGCTGGCATTCCTCCGCCAACTGATAGCCCTACCCCCCTGAGCTGTACGTAATGCCGTCAAGCGGTTAACTGGAACTAGTTTGTTAAACAAACAAAACCCTGTTTCACCTGATATGTTAAGAAAGCTTATGAAAGCTTCGAATTTGGATAACCTCCTTGAATAGAGAAATGGTTATTTTTCTTTTGGCATTTGCGGGTTTTTCAAAAGTGATAAAGTTGTCCAAATTTAGTATGGAAACATTGTTTTTCATGCAGGTTATGTCGCTATTAAAGTTGATAGAAGTAAGACCGATCAACTTACATACATACATACATACATACATACATACATACATACATACTTTATTGACTTTCCCAAGGGGCTTTTCAAAGACAATACATGATCCTATTTACAATTAAAAAATGTTTTAAAATATATATAAAATTACAATTCTTTAAGTAATTTAGTACGTAAACGAGATTTAAAAACATCAATCGAGTTACACAGTTTAAAGGAATTGTCTAAGGAGTTCCATAAGTTCACAGTTCTATAGAAAAATGTTCTCTGACCGGCAGCTGTTCTAAAAAAGGGAATTTGTAAAAGCTGTGAATTTCTGGTGCTACGTCGGCTAACCTCTGCTCGCTTTATGAATTTTGATGTAAGGTATTCAGGGGCTTGACCGGTCATACATTTAAAAGCCATTGTAGCGTTCCGGTAATAAAGCTGACTGGGAACTGAAAGCCAATTTAGCTCCTTGCGAATTGGTGTAACATGGTCAAATTTACGCGCGCCACTAACAATGCGGCATGCGAAGTTCTGCACTGCCTGTAACTTGTTGACATTACATTTTGAGGTATTTGACCAAACATTGGAGCAATAAAATAACCTGCTAAAAACTAAGGAATTAATAATCATCAAAAGTGTACGTTTGTCGAAGACATGCTTGACACGGTTTATCTGGCCAAGGCGGGACATGCACGAGGAAGCGGTTTTAATTATATGTTCATCATAAGTTAAATTAGAATCCAAAGTCACACCAAGGTCTTTGGCGGTGTCTGTAGGGACAATGTCCTTACCCATAAAGGAAAGGTAACGAAATTGGAATTTTGCACGCATCTGCCTGCTGCCAAATATCATCAACTTGGTTTTGCCAGGGTTTAGTAACAATTGATTGTTGGAACACCATTCCCCTATTTTAAACAGGTCGTCTTCCAAATCAGCGATTGCATCCAGGTTGGCTTTAAGCTCGAAGGAAGTGATGAGTTTCGTATCATCTACATAACTCTGGGTGCTGCATTTCTGTGGGATCAATGGAAGATCGTTCGTATATATGCTAAAAAGAAGTGGGCCCAAGATGCTTCCTTGAGGAACGCCACTGGTCACAGACAAAGGCTCAGATAGCGTTGAATAGATTCGTACTACTTGTGACCTGTTGCTTAGGTAACTACGAAACCATTGGAGAGTGTCACTGGAAATTCCGACATCTTGCAATTTTAAAATTAACGTGTCATGATTGACACTATCAAAGGCTTTGCTCATATCTAATAGTACAACTGCCGTTAACTTCTTTTTATCGATGGCGTTAAGAATTGTGTCTGTTGTTTCAATAACAGATGTTTCACAAGAGTGCCATCTCTTGTTACCGCTTTGACTCTTTGATAGGGTGTCATTTGATTGCAGATACGAGGTGAGTTGATTATGTACTACCCTTTCGCAAACCTTCGATAAAACTGGTAGAAGTGAGATGGGTCTATTGTTGTTTGCCTGTTCATGGTCGCCCTCCTTTAGGATGGGTGTAACCTCGGCTGTTTTCCATTTTGATGGAAAAACACAGTTTTGAAAGGATGCATTAACGATAGACGTTATTGGGTGAACAATTGGATTAAGACAGTCTTTGATGACACGGATCGGAATTTTATCTATCCCGGGGGCCTTGTTTGAAGGCATCGCTGCTATTATACGCTCTACTTGTTTATAATCAACGGTACTAAGTGTGAACTGGTCAGAGGAAGCGTATTGTCTCGGCACGAAATAATTCTGATTAAGTGTTAACTTGCATTCATTAGCCAGGGACGTAATTTTGTCAACAGTGCTCTGACCAACAGATACGAAGAACTGGTTAAATTCGTCTGCAACAGATTTGACGCTCTTACTAAATGTTCGCTGAGAAGTAGATTTATTGGGGACACACTGGCGGATTGCTTTCCAGATATTATTGGTGTTATTTGGGTTCCTTTGGATTTGTTCAGCAACAAATTCTCGTTCAACTTAGGAAAGGTAACGAAGTAGTTATTTCCCTTAATTTTTTCCAAAGGAAACTTGTGGAGCTTTTTCCAAAAAATCACTTTAGTGAATGCTTTTTTAATAGCAAATCCATCTGAACATAGACTTGTGCCAAATAAGCTGCAGAAAGAGAAATTCTCTATGTCAAAAAAGATGTGGGGGAACAATAAGAAAAAGAAAAAACAAACCTCGACGGACTTTTATGGAATTCATCTTCATCCTTGGTAAATAAATCAGTGGAGTCAGAATATGTAATTTCTGACGATTGAGAGACATGGGAACGAATTAGTCAGAAATTACAGTCGAACCTCGTGCTAACTCGAACCAAAACCGATTTCCTCTGAATTTCCGTTATACATTTACTGCAATTTTACCCTCGATAACTCGAACTCCCGCTAACTCGAACCAATTTTCGTTTCCCCTCAGGGCATTTTCTATATAATTTTACTCTCGATAACTCGAACCATTTTTTTGGGCCCTTAAAAAGTCCGGAAAAAAGCCGTCTACTGGCGTCCAAAACATTGAATTTTGGATTTCCTATTGACGTGTTGTAGGATTATAGTTTACTAATGGAGGCTGATGTTGATTGTCACAGGCTAACGTGAAGCAGCTTTACTTCTCAAAATAGTAAAACGCATGCTCCATTTAGGCTATGTTTTGTTACGTTACGTTCTGATTTATAATCTAGAAGTATCTTTTAATTTTCACGTGACATTTCTACAATTAAATGTGATTAAAATGTTCACTGTGCAGTAAAAACTGTTTTTTACTTTACCCTCAGCTATTTTCTTCGAGTTCCCGATAACTCGAACTGTTTTCGAGTTCCCTTGAAGGTTCGAGTTATCGGGAGTCGACTGTAATATTCTGACGGCACGTTTTAGAGGCGCGTTGGTGTTCTTTAAGCCCGTTCTACGTCCGCTCAGTCGTTTTGATAATTTTTCTTTTGTATATTTCATTTTGTTACGAGTTTAGATCTGTATGTTTTGGAATAACGTTTCTTATTTCGCGATTTACTTTATGAGTTTAGGCATTGAGATCCGCATCCTATGCCATTAGTGTAATTTTAGAGTAGTCTATGTAACATTGTACTGTATGTCGCTTGATCGCCGGGATTTTACGTGCCATTACCATAGCATTAGTCCCTACTTCTTCCCTCCCTATTTCCACTGCCTGTCAGTGTGATGGATGCTTGGAAGCCTTGTCAGGCACCAGTGAAGTCCATGCACATCCCAGGCACCCAACCTTCATTTAGAGGTGCAGTCCCTAACATGCATTTCTTCTTGAAATAGCCTCAGCTTCACTTTATGTAAATGATCAGTCCGAGCTGGTGTCTTTGCGCTTGCCCCTGGGCTTAAAAATGATCTCCTCTGGCTCTAAATTGAAATGACAGAAAGAGAATTTCACTGTAACTGTGTAGATTAAAGGATGGAAGAAACCTTTCCATGAAAGAGCCTAGCAAGCTCGACTTGATGATGAGTCTGATGAGAGTGAAACAGCATATACAAGACGACTGTGAGAACAATAATCATAATACATCTGTGTAATGTTTTAGTCCCAAACTTATATTATAGTCTATAGTATACTATGGTATACTATAGTATAGTTTATTTGTGCTTGTCTTTTTTTATCAGCTAGAAATGCTTTGTATTTGGATGAACTACGAATGATGGAATCCGGGCCAAAGGGTTTTAGGAGTAAAGACAGTCATACATGTCTTCATTGGAAGAGTTCTGTAACAGGTCAATTGCATAATTTAACCTGAATAAACCCTGTATCCCAGCTGTTATCCTTTTAGAATTTTTGCTTAACAATAGGTTGTCAATCTCTACTGAATAATAAAGACCTTTTTAGGGCTCAACCAAAATATGCTAATTTGTTTACACCGATTAACTTCCTGCTAAGAGGTATGCACATGTACAATCTGCGAGCCAGTGAGTCATACGAGTTATGCAAGTAAACACTGGAAATTTACTGATTTAGTTTATGCACTCATTTTACCGAAAGGGATTTAGCACTCATTTTAGGGGCTTGGGTTATGTGCTGTTTAGTGTTAAAGACTTATTTACAACGGTAAGCTTACAGTTACAGTGGTGTAGCCAGGGGAGGGTTCCAGGGGTTCCGGAACCCAACTCCCCCTCTTTATGCTACGGCACCTGCTATAATTTCAAAAAGACTGCGATTTTAGCTGTTATAGAAAATGGAAAGAAAATCAATTTAAAAACGTATCGCATTCTATTTCAAGGATGACATATGAATACTATGAGGAAGATCATACGGGGCCCCTGTGCATACAAGCCTGGAATTTCAGTGCATTTGCTGGTCTCGATCGATCGCTATCAATTGCGAGTGATAATGGTTTGACTATGAAAGGGTTTAATACAATCTCGGTAGAGGCAGAAGGACAGTGTAAACCGCTATAAAAGTGAGAAGGTAGAATGAAATCAGTGTTGATGTTTGCAAATCAGTGCGAGGAAATTGTCTCAAACTGGGACACTACCGCTAACTGCCTAAAACATGCAGTATGCAATTATGCAATTATGACTTTATCATATGCCACCCAGGTTACCATGATGCAGTGCCCTTTGCTTACATAAAAACTACTTCACACCAGGCTCTTAAAACGAGGCATCAATGTCTATTAGGCTACAATCATCGCAAATTTTCATTTGGCGGCACAAGTGGCTCAACGCGAGAAAAGCCCGTTCTAGTAGTTCAGTTGACGGCTTGGCCATGAATTCTTTCCAAACAACCTGTTTCAAGTACGATACAATTACACATGCAGAAAGTGAGCGATGGCGTAGCACATTGCGTAGACTTCAAGAGTACTTGACTGCGACCCGCGACTAAAAAGCCAGAGTCCGCTGCACTTGCTCTGATGAACATCCATTGCATTACGCAAATTGGCTTTAGTAAAACAATCGACACCGTTGTACACAGGCATCCATGATGTCTCCTTCTTACTAATATCCTAACTGAATAAACGGCAAATCACAAGACTACCGTGTGCGTTTCAATGTATTGAACGCTTATCGACATATACGGCATTTTTAAGTCAATCACACTATCTCTTTACTGAAAGCGAAAATTGCTGGCACCATTTGGTACTGTAATTATTGGAAATTTGAGCTCAGAATCACAAAACGGAATTTCTGCCGACCTAAGGCATTAAAATTTTCCGGGGAATGAATGTCTTATACCCGAGTACGAGGCGTGATTGCCAATCTAGACAAAAATATCACATTAAGAACCCCTCTATGAAAAACTGCTGGCTACCCCCTGAGTTAATGTTTTTCGCATTAATGCTTTCAATCTTTTTTTGTAATTTTTTCAATGACTTGCATGACTCGCTGCTATGGCTCGCATGTCTCGCAGGCTCGCAAACTGCTTATACTTCCTTCCCAGGATATCAATGGAGCACTAATTGAAAAGCACTCTTCCTTTAGTGTTCTAGGAAACGCAGCGGACCACACCGTATTCGCATTGTAACTAACTTTATTCTCCCGCATTCTAAGAATATATATATACATCAATCACGTGCTTCTTGATCAGTCCAATTACGTCATCCTAGATATCACATCACAATCATTCGCAGAAACACTAAATCCCTCCCTTGATTGAATCTAAAACTCAGCTATAATCAGCAAAGCTATTTTCTGGCTAATAGACGAAACCAACACAACTTGAAGTATAAATCATATGTAATGTTCTTCAGATTTGTCAATGTTCAGTTCTTAGTGATTTTTGAATTAAATGTTCAGTTTAGTTGAAACTCATTCCAATAAGCAGGCTTAAATTGTTCATAATTGAAAATCATTCAGATAAGCTGGCGGATGCCTGACACGAACAGGTCTCCGTGCATCCTGGTCTACTGCCGGGGGAAGGTCCCCATTCGGGTCCCCTGCCCGTGGGAGGTCCTCATCTATCTCGTAGTCATCCTCCTCCTGAACAGCAGTGCTCCGGTGTAGCTTGTGTACATGCGACACATTGCGCATGAACACACGGCCTCCTCCTCGTTGCAGAATCAAACTAGGCCCCTTACGCTTTAGCACTGTATATGGCTCAGGGTCGTATCGGGTAGACAGCTTGTTCTGCCTCGCTTGTTGTAGCAGTACTTTGTCACCAGCCTTGATGTCTGAGGGACTTGCTCGGTTTCGCTTGTCCGCATACGCCTTTGTGCGCTGCTTTGCTTGTTGATCTTTGATCTTAGCTGACTGTAGTGCAGCGGACAGAACATTAGACATCTGGGTTTCAACTTGGGGCACTTTTGTTCTGATTTCTCTTCCCAGATGCAGACGTGCCGGGGACACTCCAGTAGACGCATGAGGCGTCGCACGGTAGTTAAGAAGGAAGGTAAACATGTCTGTGCGCCAGTCCTTGCCTTCAGCATGTGCAGTGCGGATTGCTTTCTCGATTGTCTTGTTGAATCGCTCAACTTCTGCATTGGCCTGCGGCCAATAGGGCGTGACTTTACGATGTTTGATGCCATGTGTCCCCAGGAAGGTCTCAAATTCCTCTGATACCAGATTCGCTCCATTGTCTGTCACTACTTTTTCTGGCAATCCATGTACAGCAAATATCCTTCGAAGATGTCCAATGATGGCCGCAGATGTAGTGGAACGCAGAATCACTACTTCTGGCCAACGTGTACACGCATCTTCACAGACTAGCAAACTTTCCCCAGACGGAAAGGGTCCACAGAGGTCTATATGCACCTCTTGCCATGGTTTTTCAGGCATCACTGTCGGTCGGAGTGGCTCCACTGTAGACTTGGCCGCAACAGACTGACAGGGTAGACAAGCCTTGACCATGGTCGCCACCTGTTGCCCGATGCCTGGCCACCACACTTTCTCTCTTACCATTTGTTTCGTCCGCACAATCCCTTGGTGCCCCTCATGTGCGTTGGAAAGAGTTGCCTGCCACAGAGTACTCGGCATGACAATGCGAGGACCTTTTAAGATGAGCCCATCTTTCACACACAGTTCATCCTGGACCCGCTTGTAAGGCTTGAGGTCTGGTGTGTCCGGCCACGCAGATCCGCTCAAACAACATTTCACTTGTTGTAGTATCGGGTCCGTCTCAGTCGCAGTCACAATCTGCTCAAGGGTGAGCGCTTTTGGAACCGCATTCATTGCGACATAGTTTATGTATTCCTCCGCAATGTTCCTTTCCCGGAACGGCTGGTTATCCAGCGGCAATCGCGAGAGTACATCTGCTGGGTTTGTCTTTCCCGCCATGTGCACTATAGTAAACCGGTACGGTTGCAGGCGAAGTGCCCATCTTTCAATCCGTGGCGGCGGCTTTGACTTTGGACTGTAGATGATCTCCAGCGGCTTGTGATCTGTGTAGAGGGTAAACGGTTTGCCGTACAAGTAAATATGGAAGCGTTCGCAGGCCCACACCACTGCCAGAGCCTCTTTCTCGGTCTGCGAGTATCGCCTCTCAACATCGGTTAGCGTACGACTAGCATATGCCACAGGGCGAACATTGCCCTCACTCCGCTGGAGTAAAATCGCACCCAAGCCCACTGGACTAGCATCCACTTTCAGTTCAGTGTCCGCTGATTGATCATAATGTGCAACAACACAGTCACTGGTAAGAATGACTCGAAGGCGATCAAATACCTCCTGTTGGGTTTTACCCCAAACCCACTCTGTATCACTCCTTGTAAGCTTCCGTAATGGCTCCGCAAGTGTCGCGAAATTCGGGATGAAGCGTGCACAATAATTCACCAGTCCGAGAAAACTCCGCACTTCTGCTGCATTCTGTGGTGTTCGTGCATTCTTCACTGCATCTACCTTCTTGGCATCGGGTGCTATTCCATCAACGGAAACTTTGAATCCAAAGAAAACTATTTCTGGTACACTAAAAATACACTTTTCCCGGTTAAGTGTAAGTCCCTTGCTTTTAAGGCGTGAGAGTGTCAGTTCTAAGCTCCTGTCGTGACTCTCCTGGTCAGATCCAAACACAATGATGTCATCGGAAATGTTTCGTGCTCCGGGAATTCCTTGTAAAGTTTGCTGAATCACATATTGGTACATTTCCGGTGCAGATGACAAGCCAAATATCAAGCGTTTGTAACGCTTAAGTCCTTTATGTGTTGAGAACGTAGTAAGAATTCTAGATTCTGGGTGTAACTCAACTTGGTGGTAGCCCCAGCGCAAATCGAGTTTTGAAAACACAGCAGCTCCATTTAGTGCTTGCAACGTTTCCTCGAGTGTTGGTATCGGATGTCTCTCTCTTATCACCGCGTCGTTCGCCCGACGCATGTCAACACAAACCCGCACGTCACCATTGGATTTTGGGACTGCCACTAAAGGCGAAACCCAAGGCGTTGGGCCCTCGACATCCTCAATAATATCGAGATCTTGCAGCTCCTGAAGCTTTTTCTCCACATCTTTGCGAACATGAAATGGCACGCGACGCTGCGGTTGGGCGACTGGCGTGACTGCTGGGTCAATGTGTATCTTTAACTGATAATCTTTAAGTTTGCCGACACCATTAAACACTGCATCGTGTTTGTCAACAATTGCTTGAACAGACCCCACTGTAACCTGGTTAATGGCACGCGGGTAGTCCGGTCCAACTCTGAGCAGACCAAGCTGTATGGCCGTTTTCTTTCCTAGAAGAGACCCCGCGTGTACATTTTCAACTACCACAAAGTCAGCCTGTGTATGAAATTCAGGCGTTGACACAGTGGTGTGGAATGTTCCTCTGACAGGAAGCGGCGTTTCCGACCCATATGGGTAAATCTTGACATTAGATGGTCGGAGTGCAATTCCTTTCGCTGACAGTTTATTGAATGTAGAACCATCCAGCACATTGACGCTAGCCCCGGAGTCAATAATAACAGGAATTAACGTATCTTCCACAGTTATCGGAACAGTTTTTTCCGCCGGTTTGTTGCTCCCAATAGCAAACAAATACTCATCGTCAGAGGTGTCATGTTCGGTTGCCACATACCGAATTCCAGTTCGTTGTTGCGTAACAGGGCGAGACTTCGGGTCTTTAACCGCTTGTTTCGCTCCTTTGCAGACTCCACCAAAATGCCCTTGCTTTCCACAGTTATTGCAAGTTCTTCCATTCGCAGGACATGAAGGATCTTTCGCTTTGTGGCCCGCACGACCACAACAAAAACACACCAACTGCCTCGTGTCGTGGCTCTTGAATCTCGGATGCTTCGCATTTCTTTGTTGACGCGACCCAGAATTTCCTCTATGCTGTCGTGTCTGCTGAAAACCAGTCGAAATTTGGTTGACTTGCTGCTCTGAAGGTCCCGAAGCTGCTTCCATTGTAGTGGCATGCAGATCAGACGCTTCAATTGATCGAACAATTCGTAAAATTCCATCTAGCGTAAGATCAGTTTCCCGTAACAGTCGACGGCGAATACTGTTCGAGGCGCATTTATCAACTACTTGGTCTCGAATCATTTCATCGACTTTGTCGTAATCACAGGATTTTGCAAGGCTCCGTAGACGAGTAACGTACGCGTCGATCCTTTCAGTCAGCCCTTGCGCTGCCTGACGAAAAGCATGTCGCTCAAACGGAATGTTTTTCTTTGGCTCGAAATATTCGGTCAGCTTGGCCAATGCCGTATCATAGTCTTCTCCTGTATCGCTGAGAGTTGCGAACACCGTTTGAACGTCAGCACCTGCCAAATGTAGAAGGACAGCGCGCTTCTGTTTCTTCTCAGTAATGTTCGATGCAACTAGGAAATACTCCAAACCTTTCACCCATGTAGACCAGCGCTGCCTGAGCGTCTTTTGGTCTGTAACCGAGAAAGGTGGTATTGCCGGCAATTGTAACGTGGTCGCCATCTCCGTTACCTGCTGCTCGTCACCAGAAGTCGGCATAGGTGCATCCTCGTCGCCAAATTTAGTGTTCTAGGAAACGCAGCGGACCACACCGTATTCGCATTGTAACTAACTTTATTCTCCCGCATTCTAAGAATATATATATACATCAATCACGTGCTTCTTGATCAGTCCAATTACGTCATCCTAGATATCACATCACAATCATTCGCAGAAACACTAAACTTCCTACAAAACTATTAGATGGTAAGTAAAACATTTGGCAAAAGCAAGCTTACCGCTTTGTCATGCAACAGCTCATCTTAGGTGGAAGATCATGGAACATTGAAAAGTTAGTGTTTAGATTAATTTTCTAAGTGGCAGACAAAAATCAAAGTTTTAAGCCACCCAAAACAACAGTTTAAAAAAGAATAACAAAAGGAAAACAAAAAGATAACTCAGACATGTACTTTTTTTAAAGTGTAACTTTAGAGTAGACTTGTCAGTACAGTCCAAACATCCTTATTATTAGAAGGACAACTAATGTTTCTCCCTTTCATGCCATTTTTCAGTCATTTTACTGAAAGTTGACTCCCTACAAGACAGACACCTCTCTGTGACGGAGACAGTTTAACCGTCCGTCTTAGAGAGAGACAATATTTGCACAGACCCCTATAATCATCCAGATGTATGTGCTGATATTTTTGAAATGCGAACAACTTTGGTTCACTATATAATATACTTACTCCTAAGTAGTGGTCTTTGTCTTCTGTAATGGTCTTTAACCAAAAAACCATTTTGTTTTTAAAGTCCACCAGTTCTCTGAAAAGAAGAAAACACATGTGCATAAAATCTAACTTGTCTGTAGTTCAACTTATCTAAAACGGATGAGAAAATCGTGAGTTAACATATTGTTTTCATCGTGTGCGATCAAATGTAAGAAGGCAACATGAACAACTTCAACTTCAACTTTATTCATTCAATTTCAATTTACATATTCACGATAGCTTCCACCCGTGTATAGGAGAGCCTAATCGAGGCGGGGGAAGAGACACACAAATTTAAAGAAAGGAAAGAAAAAAAGAAATATTTTACAAAAAATACCAGCTGTCGCAAAATAAAAACTATAGTATGTATTAAGCTAATTTACAACAATATGATTTACACAGAGAATATAAGTTTAGTCGTGTTCCTGAGCTACTTAAATTCAAGTTGATGCATGATTTCGACAACATCAAGCAAGTCCTAAGATCCTGTCACTAAAGACGAAGAAGCTTGCACTTACCTGTACCAGTAAGTCGACATTATTTTAGTAGGATTAACTGAGTGTAACTACAAAAACCAGGGCACTTTGAAAAGATTTCTAAAGCTAGTTAAAAAAATAAGCAGCTGGTATTTACTTACATTGTGGTATAACATTTTAATTCCTCTGATGTGGGGAATTGAACCACAGTAACTGGTTCTTCAGAAGTTATCATCTGAATTTTGTCCATCATATAATATTGTTCCTCTGTACTCATCGTGTCTTTTATTGTGTTAACAAAGTGTTCCCTGTTATCAGACTAAAAATAAAAGTTACAAAAGACTTTTGTGAACCACCAACCAAAGTGTAAACAGTTCAGAATTTTTCTCGAGGATCAATTTCGGAGTGCAAAAAATGCAGACTTGCAGACTGGCAGGTAAAATTTGTTCTAAAATGCTTTAATTATTTAAGTACCATTTTCCAATTCTACTAAGCAAGCGATTATGGAGATCACTGATAATCTGAAGGCCTCTATTGACAGTAACCTTTTATCTTGTAGCCTCTTCTTAGATTTGTCAAAAGCATTTGATACAGTGAATCATCAAATATTGTTAGATAAAGGTACAGTGGTGCGAGTTCCGAACCAAGTCATGTTTAAAAGCTCCTTAATCCTTCGAAATAAGAAGTGGAATGACATCATTATTTCAACCCTGACCCCTCACACCAGTGTGTATAACTACAAATAAACTGTTAAAATAACCCAGGTTAAGAGCGAAATTTGAATTCAGATATGAAAGCTTGAAAAGTAAATTTAGTTTAATTGTTTTCCTTTCAATAAGTTGATGATAAGATGCTCTTAAGAATAACTACACTGTAAAACAATCCGTATTTTTGCGTATTCAAGTACGCGCGAGCAGTCAAACAAAAGATCGGGAACGAGGTTGAAAACAGTGAGCGAGACTAAGGAGAGACACTAAGAGTACGTCTCTATCGCCTCACACGGCGTGTGAGGCTCGCACGCAAGACTCTTACGCCACACTTTACCTTTTTTTTTACTGATTTTGAGAAAAAAACCCGACTGTTTTGCAGTCTAAAGAATAACAGAAGAAATTATCCGAGAAAATGCTTTTGAACAAAAGGAAAAGAAACCCGGGTTAAATTTAACCCTGGGTTAAGCGTTAATCGGCCTTTAAACCACTGGGTCCACTACAGCTCTGAATTCATTAGCAAACCAGTACTCCCGATTCCCCCCAAACAACATTCTTTAATATCCTTATATCGCATGAAAATGCCAGCACAACTAAATTACCGCATTATACTTTGAACATTTACTACAGGGACATAGTTTGTTCTTTTTTAGCGGCAAATGAACAATTTCTTTTTCGTTTTTGAAACACGGCAATGTTTTTGTAGCTTTGTAGCAAAATTGGCTATGAGGGTCAACCCACGCTATAAATTTTAACAGAAGCATGTTATATGCTTCTGATTTTAACCACTACAAATTCGTGCAGCTCATACCTTCATTTCTCGGTGTGAAATTCTGTCTCCAACCATATGTTCGAAATTAAAAAGTAACAGGAGTAAAACTGTCACATATGTTGCTCCTTGAACTGAAGCTTTGGCGCATTGTCAGCACTCCGGCACAAATCACCTGACGAGTGCTCGAAGACTTCAACATGTGAAACTACTCACACAAAGAGTTTGAAAAGCTATTTGTGTAGTTGGATTATTACCGAATTAATTAGAATCAATTTCCACGTGAAAACGTCCCTTCCACCTGCTCTATGAAAACCTAAACAATGCTCACAACAAAGTTCGTCATGTATGAAGTAGCGTAAAGGAAAAAATAAACAACTAAGTGCAAGGTTTTTAACCCATAAAAAAAAGTTGCCTGCGTGCAGACGTCTCCTATTTCCTTTGTTGAGACGTCTGCACGCAGGCAATAAAAAAAGGAGCTTAGCAAATCTGAGGTAGCTTATTTTAAAAATAGTAAAATATTCCTGCTTTAAAAAGGAGGTGTTTGTGGCTTTGAGCATTTTTTTGTAGTCCATGCTTTTGATTATCATAATCAATGATTTTCAAGATTACTGATTCGACACGCCAGAATGTTTGTCATCTCTTGATTGTTGCCCCTTGCTTGTTAATTATTCCACGCCATTGTCTCAAGTTAACCAATTGATTAGCAGTGAACTACCAATAAGATTTGACATCATGGCTTTCGCGCTCGACAACCAAAAATGTGTTACCGTTTTAATCGAACCACTTTCAGTTTACCATTCAGCGAAACTACTTTCAGTTTGTCTTGTCTACTAATATTTACCAAATTTGCTGCGTTTTGACTATAAAACCGCGAAACCCGTTAAAGAAGAACTGAAGAATTGAGCAAACGGTCTTACACGGAAAAGGTAAAGGGGAGAAACTTGCTTCACAAAGTCACTGCAATGCGTTGCTGAAACCTTTGTTTATTTGTCAAGAAAGTTTCTTGTAGGATTAGTCTAACCAAGAGTAAGCTGACTCGGTAAGTCTTTTTTTTTTCATAAACAAGTTTCTACAAGAAAATCTATGGAACAATGATAACCTGAGTACCATTGGTCAAGAGTCAATCAAAAATTACTGATTCAGAAATGATTACACTTCACCGCTTACACATGCGGTAAAATTACATTCACTGGAGCCCTGCATTTAAAGAACAGATTATTTCATTTCATTCAGTCTATGTTTATTTATTTTCTATACTTTTTTTCAAATGAATAAATAACGGTTGTAAAATGTTCGACAATGTGTGCTCGTACTTTGTAAATGATATCCAAAATAAAGCAACTGAAGCTAACTGAATTAAGCGCTTTTATATAGTTTTTCGTTAAAATGATATTTTCATAGATTCGCACGTTTGTGGATAATGAACTCGGCAGCGAGGAGATCTTGTAACAATCGTAACACAACTGTTTGTAATTGACACTTTAATTCATTCTCTGTATACAGTAACAAGTTATCAATCTCCCCTGCTATGGAAACCACTTCACCTCCCGATATGAGACATATGAAGAAAAGCGCCGACAAATTAATGGATTTGGTAATGTACCTCTTTATGTTTTATTATTCATACACCCTACACTATTTTTACCATTCGAGAAAAAAAACTTAAGATGGCTAGTGGGGGAGAACTATACGTAGAACTATGCTAAAACAGAATTTTACACAAAACTCAAGTCAGTCCTTGGAACTTGAAATATGATCATTTAAACTTTATTATAAGCAACTTGCGCTGCATTCATATAACATGAACGCAGAAACCTGTTAACGAAACAGAGTAATCTGATCTGTTTTTGAAGAAGTCTCACTCTAGAAGGGGATATCATATTGGGAACTAGGAATCTGCAATAAAGTCCTTCGTACTTTATCACATGTAACATGTATAGATGGTTTTCACAGTGACGTCATCAAATTGTAAAGTCAAAATAGCGAAGTTTTACGAATTCTCATTTACACTGGGTTGAAGATAAACAAAAAGTAAATCTTTGTACAAGTTTCCATTCCCGTAGCACGTTTCATTTCGAAAATACAGCAATTTGAACTTCCCAGTTTTCAGAGTGCGTGATACCAAAATACTAAATAGGAATGTTGTCTCGTTGAAAAAAAGTCTGTTCTCTTGATTTTCATCAGTATAACCGTTTCAAGTAGTAGAAGATATGTTTATGCACACGTATGGTAGTTCTCGAGCGAAAACAAAGAACTTATCAAGAGTTGAATTTAATGGTTGGATTCTAAAAAGAATTAGTCTAAACAGAGAAAATTATCCGACAAAGTGCTTTTGATGGGCTCCAGATCTCGTGAGCCCACGTTTCTTGCCGCTAACCAGTGACGTAGCTTTGGTATTTCGTTACTCAGAGTAAGTCGGCGATAGATGGTAGGTGGGTTTTTTTTGTAGCTCCTCCTCTTCTTCTTCTTCTTCTTCATTTGCTCTGATGCTTTAGTTCTTGGCACTTTAAAAAAACTTTGTCTCTGTGTAAGTCAATTAGAAAACATGTTTTCGGACTGATTCGTTAGCAGTTTGTGTAATTTTAGTAGACGCCAAACAGTAACACGGACAACTGCTCCTCCGTCGACAGGAGTAGCATAAGCTTATAAATCTTTTTCTTACGTCTGTCTCACATTTCGCAGCATTTCATGGGCTACTGTACTGTATATTAACTAATACTGAGAAAGTTTTATCGTTATAACTAACGTGTTGACCTAGCCTTTCTGTCGATTCAAAGTTTTTCGAGTTAACTTGAATTGAAAAACCGGCGTGATCATGCAGTTCTTTTTCGGTCAGTGTAAAAGCAAGACTGCGGACTGCGGACTGCGGACTGCAGACTGCAGACTGCGGACCAGGGGTAAAATGCAGACTCAGTGTAAAATGCAGACTACAGACTGAGAGTAAAACGCAGGCTGGGGTAAAATGCAGACCGAGCATAAACTGCAGTCGTGGAAGGGTTTAAGGGCAAAAACATCCCGCAAATACATGTAAACGAACACTACTTGACAACATCTGCTTTCACAAATCCATTTAGGACTTTCCTCTCTAGAACGTCGTCGACGACCCAAAAACATAATCGCAATCTTGAACCTTTTTTTCTGTCCGAGAGACCTCACGCTTCAACTTTAGACGCGAAGTTTTCGATATACTTGACCAGGGACCGTGAATTGGTACAACACCACGATGTTTACGCTTAAATGAAAGCTGCTGACCCAAAATACTGTACAGGAAGAATTATGGCGATGAAAAAGGGAGTAATTAAATCATTCCAACAACAAAGAAAGATGTTCTGCAGGAAATTTGGATGACCTTCTATGAAAGTATTGCAAATCAAGGTACACAGACTTAAGGATGTTCATTGAAACTTCAGGCGAATGTGCAATGCACTTCGACTAGGAAGCGATGTGTGTAACTGATACCGGCTAACCTTTTCACCGATTTGGAGAAGAAGGAGCACAAATGTTTAAAAACGTCTACAGTCTTTATTTTGCATTTTGCACCCAGCCTGCGTTTTACTCTCAGTCTGCAGTCTGCATTTTACACTCAGTCTGCAGTTTACCCCTGGTCCGCAGTCTGCAGTCTGCAGTCGGCAGTCTGTGTTTTACACTGACCGGTTCTTTTTAAATATAAGCTCAGTTAGATTTCCGACCTTCATTTGAAAATCATTCAAAGCTGCCGCTGCTTTTTTTCTTAATTGTCACAGTCTATGAGTAGTCAACAAGAATGTTTTCCTATGTTTTCTTTCTCTCAGAGGTCAATGCCTAAACGCCGAGCGGCGATACTTTTCAAATTCAATTTTTAAAGCAAGAACCAGCTTACAAAAAAGAAGGACCGATCGTAATGAAGGATCTAATCAGCAATAAGTGAATTGATTAAACTAGGATTGATCTTATACATATGGCATAAAAGAGGACTAAGTTCTAATCATGTTAATGATTTATACATTGCCTTCACCAGATACTATGTTTTTTCCATGCCAGGACTATTTTTTACATCAGGAATGCTATGTTTTTGGTAGTTACAGGGTGCATTTTTATTTACTAGGATACGATTAGAACATGCCATAAGATATCATTAATGTTGGCAGATTGCTCGAATCGCTCCCCGACTGGTAGTCTGTCGTTCTTTTCGTGGAACATCAATGGGATCTTTGCTAAACCCCTTGGTGATAGATTGCAAAATAATGAATGTTTGAATTTGATATGTCAATTTGATTTCGTAATTCTTTGTGAGACCTGGAAGGAGACGATTATCGACGTAACAGGATATCGATCGGTAGTTTCACGTACCTCAAAATTAGGAAACAATGGTCGCAACTCATGATCAGGAGGAGTTGCTTTACTCTACAAAAATGAACTCCATAATTGGGTATCAATAGAAAAAATTGCTCTGAACTTTCTGTGGTTCAAAATTAGCAAACAGTACGTAAAAACCTCAAAAGATATTTGTTTGTGGTGTCTATATTCCGCCTAATGGCTCAAAATACTTTCTCCCTGAAATGTTTGAAGATCTTGAAAACGACATTGAAACTTTTTACTCTCAAGGATCGATTCTTCTCATAGGTCACTTTAATTCTAGAACAGGAAAATATTCGGATTGTGTAAGCCAAGAAGGAAACACCATGATTACCAATGATCAGTCCCATCTTTCTTCGGCTTGCACTCATAGAAATAGTTTTGACAACAACATTAACAATCACGGCAAACGCCTTCTTGAAATCTGCAGAGGCGCAGATCTTAGAATACTTAATGGTAGAGTTAGTGGAGACTCCTTAGGAAGAGCCACATTTCATGGAAAGGCTGGAATAAGTGTCGTTGATTATGCCATATGTGATCAAACGTTATTTTCACACATACTAAACTTTATTGTTAAAGAGCCCACGTAGTTATCGGATCATAGTCCACTGGTGACCTGGTTATGTACTGACACCGATATTCGTAATCAAGATCCTTCACCAGAGAGTGATACTTTAACACGATTACCAAAACAATTTATGTGGGAAAGTGACTCTACACCAAAATTCAAAGCAGCTCTTCAATCTCCAAATTTGCAAATGATAATTCACGAATATTTAAGTGACATCAATTCAGCTAAAAATGTTAACACTTCCGCGGAACAGGTAGAAAATATTCTTATCACAACGGCAAAACGGTGCCTAAAGATAAGAATGACGAGACGACATAAATGCACCTATTCACGCTCAAATAAAAAATGGTTTGATAAGGAATGCCACTTAAAAAGATACGAATTAAGGAAATTGTCAAATGAAAAACACAGAGATCCCTTAAATACCACTCTACGTGAAAAATATCATATTGTTTTGCAGCAGTATAAGAAATTACTCGCACATAAAAGAAATGAATATTACAACAATAAACTTTCCGAATTAGAGGATATAACATACAATAATTTCGATACTAAAAAATTTTGGAATTGCTTAAAATCAATGGATGACACTATAAAATACAAAGACACTCCACCAATTGCAGAAGAGAATTGGATGAATTATTATTTCCAGTGTCTACATTCTAATAAGCCACTTACTTCTGAGCAAGATAAAGTTGTCAATGAGTTAAGAACACGAGAAGACGTCTTAATACAATCGCGACCTCTAGACTACTTCATAACAGAAGCTGAAATAAGCAAGGCAGCAAGAAAATTAAAGAATAACAAATCTGCATACTCCGACAAAATAAGAAACAAAATGATTAAAGCTAGCTTACAAACACTGCTACCTGTTTACTATAAACTTTTTAATACTGTTCTTAACTTAGGAACAGTGCCTAAAACTTGGTGCAACGGTCTTACAACTCCCATATTTAAATCTGGCGTAAGAAATGACCCATCAAATTACTGCGGGATTTGTGTTCTAGTTGTCTAGGAAAGTTGTTCTTTTCAATTTTAAACCAAAGACTTCTTGAACACGTCACTTCGCTGAACATACTCCAAGTCTCAAATCGGCTTCTTACCTAAAAATCGAACATCAGACCACCTCCTAACATTACGAACTCTTATAGACAAGTACATCCACTGTCACGGTGAGAAAGTATACGCTTGTTTTGTTGACTTTAGAAAAGCCTTTGACTCACTCTGGCATGACGGACTTTTATATAAATTTTTACAAATTGGTGTAGGGGGATGTTTCTATAAGTTAATCCAAAACCTATATTCAAACTCTTCGTGTGCATTGAAAATAGGTACGAGTCAAACAAAATCTTTTAGCTATTCACGAGGCATACGCCAGGGCTGTATTTTAAGCCCCTTACTTTTCAATTTATACGTTAATGACTTACCGTCTGCATTTCAAAATACTTTATCAGACCCTATCATCCTTCCAAATGGTACCAAATTAAATTCGCTTTTATATGCTGATGATTTAATTATTATATCACGATCTAAAATAGGATTACAGAACTGTCTCAACACATCATCCTCTTTTTGCAACTCTTGGATGTTAGATATAAATTCCAAAAAGACCAAGTTATGGTCTTTCAAAAACGAGCGAAGAAAAACTCTAATCTAGAATTCCATATAGGTAAAGAAACCATTGATATTGTCCATGAATATACATATTTAGGAACCGTATCTCATCAACCGGTAATTTTAATATCCCACTCGAACACTTGAAAGAGAACGCTCTGCATGCTCTTTTTAGTTTAAGAAAACACACAAACTTTAGCAAATTAAAACCTTCTCTTGTTTGCAAAATATTTGAAACGATGATTTCCCCAGTATTATCATATAATAGCGAAATTTGGGGTGTATATGTAAAACATGATTTTAAAGCTTGGGACAATACCCCAATTGAAAAAACCCAATGGAAATTTTGCAAGCGTTACCTAGAAATAAGCAATAAAGCCTTCAAATGTTGCAAGTAGAAGTGAATTAGTTCGGTTCCCATTAATTATTAATATTTATAAACACATCCTTATTACATATTGTATCTTCTGCGTAAAAACGAGGATACTATTGTTAAACAAGCCTTTCGTACTTCGCTAGAACTTCGCTGTAATGGTAAAAATAGCTTTTACCATAATCTTATGAAAATATCTGAATATTATGACCTCCCTGATTGTGATCGTAATAATTTAAGTGAAGCTAAGATCAAAAACTATATAGATATAATAAAACAAAAATATATTGCATATTGGCAACATGCAATCCATCATTCTAAGGAACTATAATTTTACAGCTTATTTAAACATGATTATAAAATTTCAAGTTATCTAGACTTAATTAGAAATTCTGCTAATAGGAAAGATTTAGTGAAAATTCGTATAAGTAACCACAAACTCATGATTGAAACTGGAAGATATAATCAAACTTCCCGTAACGATAGATTCTGCCCTATTTGTAACTCTGGTATAATTGAAGACGAATTTCATTTTCTCTTCCATTGTCCAAAATACTCAGTCCCAAGGGAGAAATTCTACAATCAAATCCAACAACATTTTGTCGACTTTAATCAGCTATCTTACACAGAATTAATAATTAAATTGATGAATTCACAGAATTTTTCCGTAAATTCACATTTGTTGAAATTTGTCTCATTATGTAATGATTTACGTAATAATTTGTTATCAAATCATGCTGATGACACTTGATTGACTATAGTAATCATTGCATTGCATTATCATTTTTATGATTTGTTTGTTTGTTTGGTTTTTTTTTTATGTTAAAGCTTTTGCAATACTGTAACTACATAATTATAGTCATGCAAATAAAGCTTATGTTGTTGTTGTTGTTGTAGCTTGCCATTCCGGCAAGCTGAAGCTACATTCTCATTTACGTTTTACTTCAAAAAGCTATTTCCACGTCTCAACTTCCCAAAGAGAAGACTATAGCGAGATAAATGAATAGAATGGCACTTTCTGTTGCTTTTCCCAGCTGACACATCATTGTCATTGATAGCAAAACTGCATAAAAAAGCGCTTAAGACTTTAAAATATTGCCTCAATTTTGTTGTAACGCATGTGCTATTAATTATATACCGTGACATGGCTGTTCCGGCGTGGTGATTAAACTCTGAGAAGTGTGAATGCATATTAACAGCATACTTTTCCTTTTCCTGGTAATTAGAGATATTACAGCTGCCAAACTTCCATTTTCACCCCTGTATCTGTAACGCAATGACATTTGATATGCAGTGGTGTTATGTAATCGGTATACCACGTGACTTATTTTTCAACACCGCTGTAAAAGTAAAACCGTTCAGTTTTTTTCATCTACTACAGTGAAAATAAGATAGTTATTAACGTCCGTTAGAGAGGAGGAAAAGTTGTGTGCTAAGTTAGTTTCTATTTTCTGACGGTCTACCATCAATCACGGTCTACCATTCTGCAACAGTAAGAAATATGATATATCATTATATTTATCTAACATGATGGTAGACCGTGTAGACCGTTGACGCACGTAAATTCCTGACATTGCTATGGTGGAAAATTACTATTCTTGGGGACAGTGACTTCTTTTTTGCAAAGAAATACATTTTGTTACCAAGTATAGAATACAAGGCCACGTTATATGCGAGCTCTCGAGGCTATGTTACTGAAATACGCGCGTGAATTTTCACGTTATCTGATCACTAGTCACTCTCGGGCTTCAAAATCGAAACAAAGTTGTAAGACGACCAAAACGTAAACATAAATCCAAACTTGTGTTTAGTAAACTAAAGTCAACAACAGCTACTTTTTAGCGTAACTTTTCTTTCCTGTAAATGGAAGGCGATAAAAGAGGAACCATTCCCACGTACTTATCAGAATCAACAACAAAAAGCCATCTCGTTCATCTAGCGGGGCATCTTAGGTCACTTTCCTTTCATTAATAAACGTCTTTTACCCGAGTTCGAAGAAAATATATTATTTTTCGTATTTTTGTAGCGTGTTAGGACAAAAAACCCTTTTCGTTGCAGCTTACTCAAGATGGTGTGGCATCTTTTGCCACGCGCTCCCTTTAAAAGCCCAGTTTCGAGCAAATTACCACAAAAACAAAAGTGGAAAAAACTGCGGTTTTTGTCTCGCCATTTTAAAACACGCAAACCTAGGGAAATGAAATGCTATTTTTTATAACCACCTCCTTAGGTGCAAAAAGCGCACCACGTTTCACCCTGTTTATTAATCGGGCACCACGGCTATAGAGGTATGAAGGACTCAGACAACCAGTTGCAAAAATGTTGAGACACTCTCACGAAAAAACAACCTGTCTTGCTTCAAATCACTGCTAGTCACAGGTCTGTGAGATAAAATAGTGACCCCCCTCTTCCCCCCAATTGAAAGTTGTTCCTCCAAGTTTTGAGCATGGTCTTGTATTGCTAGCAACTTTGAAAAGGGGTGGAGGGGGGTCACAAGCACAAGATCATTGACAGGCCATTTAAGCCACAATACGGTACAGTTTCTCAAGTACTTTTGCAACTGGTTGTAGCATTACTAGCCCAGACGTCCTTTCAGCTAGTCCAAAAACGTTTTGACTAGCAGAATTGATTTCACAGTTCCTCTGTTAAACCTTAAATGGAACTTGCTATATAGAAGCTATGCAGATTTTAAATGTGGAATAAATGGAGAAAAGACATAGTTACCACGTAGCCTATACATATAATTTACTTAGCTTTTGGAAAGAGATTTTAGTCAACCCTTATAGTCATAAAATAGCATTCAAATAGGAAAATCATATCCGCCTATGGCCCCAAAACCGAAAAAAAATGAGTCCGGACCCCTTTTGCTGTTTGAAAGCACTGTGTAAACGCATCTTTGTTCCGTACAATCTTCTTCATTTGAGCCTGCCATGCTTTACGGTGGTTTTGCGCATGTGTACTATTGTGCTTTTCAATCATAAGCCTAACCTGATTGTTACCCGTGTAAACGGTTAAAAAAAAATTGGTCCTGACCACTTTTTGATCAATCCGGACCCAGTTTTTTCTGTAGTGTAAGTGGGACTTCAAACTCAGTTCCAGTGTCCTCAATGTTTCAAAACTTCTGACTTTGACTGGCAGAGGAACACTTCAACGAGCCTCTTGTACAAGTGGCTTGCACTGACATCCTTGTTAAAACCTTTTTTTAGTGGAGGCTAGTAAAGCTGAGGTTGATTTTGTCACTTATTGCAAAAACTTGTCCTGAACAGGTCTTTGAAAGACAAACAAACTATCTTGTCCATTTGTCTTTTTACAGAGACAACCAAACATTGGCCACTCTTTCGTATCATCATCCTTGTCTTACCACTGCCATCTTGATGAAGAAGGAGGCTGAAAACAAATAGGTAAGTGGTGATGCTTGTCAAGGTCAGTTCTGGCAGATTGTAGAGAAGGTGCTGACAGGGGGGTGACAGATGACTCATTACTTATAATAATAATAATAATGAAAATAATAATAAGAAGAATTATAATAGACATTATTTTATATAGTGCTGTTTCCAAAAACTCAAAACAGTTAAACCTAGACGTGTGACCACCTGCCCTAGGCAACCACTTCCTATAAGCGACCACCTTCCCAAAACACCGAAAAATTAATGTTCTCAGTCAAAGCCTTATACTGGAACCTCTTGTAAACGACCACCTCCTGTAAACAACCACGACCACTATTTCAGCTGACAGATTTAGAATTTTCTATTGTTTTCAATCTCCGGTAAGCGACCACTTGACACATGGTCTTACTAATCAGAGAAATTCATCATAAAACTGGACAAAAAGGAATTTATTCTTTCTGTTAGTGTGTTTATTAGTTCAATCTATGACTACAATGTTAACCATTACCCTTGAGAAAAAGACTCAGATTTCTAGGTTTCAGTTTAAGAAGTTAAGTTTTTGTTCATGAGACATAGTCAACCCTTATAGTCATAAAATAGCATTCAAATAGCAAAATCATATCCGCCTATGGCCCCAAAACCGAAAAAAGAATGAGTCCGGACCCCTTTTGCTGTTTGAAAGCACTGTGTAAACGCATCTTTGTTCCGTACAATCTTCTTCATTTGAGCCTGCCATGCTTTACGGTGGTTTTGCGCATGTGTACTATTGCGCTTTTCAATCATAAGCCTAACCTGATTGTTACCCGTGTAAACGGTTAAAAAAAATTGGTCCTGACCACTTTTTGATCAATCCGGACCCAGTTTTTTCTGTAGTGTAAGTGGGACTTCAAACTCAGTTCCAGTGTCCTCAATGTTTCTAAACTTCTAACTTTGACTGGCAGAGGAACACTTCAACGAGCCTCTTGTACAAGTGGCTTGCACTGACATCCTTGTTAAAACCTTTTTTTAGTGGAGGCTAGTAAAGCTGAGGTTGATTTTGTCACTTATTGCAAAAACTTGTCCTGAACAGGTCTTTGAAAGACAAACAAACTATCTTGTCCATTTGTCTTTTTACAGAGACAACCAAACATTGGCCACTCTTTCGTATCATCATCCTTGTCTTACCACTGCCATCTTGATGAAGAAGGAGGCTGAAAACAAATAGGTAAGTGGTGATGCTTGTCAAGGTCAGTTCTGGCAGATTGTGCAGAAGGTGCTGACAGGGGGGTGACAGATGACTCATTACTTATAATAATAATAATAATAATGATAATAATAAGAAGAATTATAATAGACGTTATTTATATAGCGCTGTTTCCAAAAACTCAAAACAGTTAAACCTAGACGTGTGACCACCTCCCCTAGGCAACCACTTCCTATAAGCGACCACCTTCCCAAAACACCGAAAAATTAATGTTCTCAGTCAAAGCCGTATACTGGAACCTCTTGTAAACGACCACCTCCTGTAAACAACCACGACCACTATTTCAGCTGACAGATTTAGAATTTTCTATTGTTTTCAATCTCCGGTAAGCACCACTTGACACATGGTCTTACTAATCAGAGAAATTCATCATAAAACTTGACAAAAAGGAATTTATTCTTTCTGTTAGTGTGTTTATTAGTTCAATCTATGACTACAATGTTAACCATAACCCTTGAGAAAAAGACTCAGATTTCTAGGTTTCAGTTTAAGAAGTTAAGTTTTTGTTCATGAGACATCTTAGGGACATTTCTGTACAAGACGTCATATACACAAGTAACATTTTTTAACCACAAATTTATAACACACGTTATCCAATAAAGTTTACTCCCATTAAATGAGCTATCACATAGAATAGCTAATGATTTTGCGGTCCAACTCTTGTGAGTGACCACCGCCTATAAGCGACCGCCAAGCCTTTGCATTTTGGGTGGTCGCTTACCGAAGGTTCGACTGTAGCGCTTTACAGAGTTCATAAGAAAGAAAAATGACGAATTATAAATTTGCATCAAATGATAGTAAAAAGAATACCCAATGAACACTTGTCACACGTTCTCAGGATCTGTTGAGGCTCACCAACAGTTTTTATTATCTTCGACATATGCAGTTCTTGTTTGAATTCATTTCAATATATAAACGAAAACATTAAGATTTTCATGATTTGCCAAATTGGTCAACACGAGTAAACTTTGTTTCACCAAAGAGATATAACAATAATAATAATAATAAGAAGAAAATAATCTTTATAGAGGAAACTCCCATCACACAAAGTGGTTTTCAGGGAGGTCTTCTGACTAATATTAAATAATATTAAAACTAATAATAACAATCAAATCTAAAAAACTAGTGGTTACAAAGTTGAAAGGCTAAAAAGGCTAGATGACTAAAGAAGGCAAAAAAGTAATAAAAATGCAATCAGACTGAAAGATTTAACTATTGAAAAAACAAAGGCGAACGACTAAAAGGAGAAAATGAAAATTTACAAACTACAACATTTGGCTCTTAAAAACTTTTTTAGGTCATGTTTAAAAATTTTGCAAGTACTTTTGTAAGTATTTTGCAAGGAAACCTATTGAATAGGTTTCCTTAAAAAATTCGGAAGAGTTGACCAGTCGCTAATGTACCTGTAGTGAGTTGTCCTTTTTCCACATTCTGTTTTTGGGTTTGGAATTCTAGGTAAGTAACTGTTTCTTGTGTTATGTCCACGCAAGTCTCTTAAGGTTATTTTAAAAGTCTCTAGGTGCTCTGGTATTTCCCCTTTAATTGCATCTTGAACCGCTGACCATTGGTGAGCAAAACGTTGTTCAGCCAGAGGGATCCATTGTAGGGAATTGAGTGCTTTGGATGATGAGATCTTATTATCCAGAATTCTTTTATTCTGAAATGCTTGTAAATGATCCATTTCAGATTTCAAACTAGGCTGATCTCCCCATACAATGTCACCATAGTCTAAATGGGGTAAAACTAAGCCGTTAAAATACGCAATACGAGTCTTATTATCAAGCTTATGAAAGATTCTGTTAAACACAGACGGGTGATGACCTAGCTTCTTTAACAAGTTACTAATATATGGCTTCCAACTCCATTTTTCATCCATTATTACTGCAAGATATTTACATGATTGCACATGTTCAACTTGTGTACCATTCATTTGTAAGTCAATATCATCAAATAACAAAAGCATGGTCTTACTCCCGGTAAGCATGAGTTTAGTCTTCTTCACTTTTATGGCCAGTTTGTTTTCAGAAGAAGGGGTTTGCTTGAATGTAATACTTGTGAACCATAAAAAATGCATCTTGCATACCGCTGAGACTTTTATGAGATTGATAGGAAGCACTGCCTCCGACACAATGATTCTTAGCCCTTAAAGGCCAACTTCATCCAGTAATAGGAGAAGTGAGTCATATTGGACGGTGGCTATGTCCTACTTGGACAGCTAATGCCCCGTTTCCTTCTTGATGTCAATTGCCTCAGGCTTTTTTTATGATGGCAAGTGACTCTTGTAAAGCTAGAGACCTCTACACTTATGAAGTTACTATAATGGGATAGTTCAGAGTCTATGAAAAAGTAATGGTCAATGATTTAACTCTTGGTATCTTAGCTGTAATTTCCTCCTTGTTCATGGTCAGATGACTCTGGAAGAACCAAGTCTCCCTTGTCAGTGGTAATCTGTTTATTAATTTCAAAATATTCGAAAGTATCTCTAACTATGTCAAGTGGTAGATGTCACAGGCACGTCCTTGTTTGAAAATGGGCAAGTTTTCTGTGATGTTCTCCTCCTCCATGATGTACTGGTTGTGAAAAAGCATATGTGATGTACAGAACTGACTTAATCAAGTTACTGCTAAATTCATTTCTATACTCAGAAGACATGTAATCATTTTTGCATTAGAAGAGTTGGTACCAGAGGAAGTTGTGCAAACACAACACGTCGCCTTCCCTCGAATTCACATGGAACATGCAAGTAATAAGGTAAAGAAATTCCAAAATATGGAACACTGTTCGCTGACACGACATGATTTACTGTTTACTTCCAAAAGACGCTTTATTTTTAGTTTTTCATTGAAATATCAAATTAAAAACAAGCAAACATGAATTTGTTGATAGTATTCATCAAAATAAGCAAGGCCTTGAAGGCCAAAAAGCCAACCGGCCAGGAATTCATTGTGTGTGAAGAATTTGTCTGGCAGACATAGCTGGCTTGGCGTATTGCACACAAAGATTCTTACTGTTTTCCTACTACAATTTTCGCGTCTATTTCGCTTCTTATCCTCCAGAATCCTTCAAAATAATTTGCTTGACTTGTATTTGGTCGAAATTTGTTGATACAAGCTTTCATTCTTTGCAAAAGCTGCAGCAAATCCTTGCCGCATCGACTTCCATTTTTCTCAGTTTTTAAAAGATCATTGCATGAAGCTAATAACCGACTGTGGCGCTGAAACTGCCACACAGTTGGCTAAGCCTATTAACTTCTGGTGGGCCAAAATTGGAGGCAATCAGAAGTAACGCAATTTTTTACGAATTTTCTTAATAGAAAATGAGAGCTTGTGACTTTTTGCTAAGTAAACAAACACAAGCCCCCTTTTTCTGGGAAACCCTTCTATTGCATCAGTTAAAAGTTATCTTTAGGTCATAAATACCTTTACAGTCGTAGAGGAAGTTCTTGTACACTTTTAGCATAAGGGTTACAATATGATTACACATTCCTGATATCTTTGTGGCGGAAGTTGGTTAACAGAGTGAATTCAACATCCCCAGAAAAAATACATGGTATGTGGTGTGGTGATCAGCCCACATAAGCTTTAATATGTATCCTGAAAACTGGAAACTATGATATTTTTTCATCAAACCTGAAAGAAAAATCAAATTGAAATTGAAAGTTTCCCATAAAATGCCAAAAATACGTCGAGAAAACCTCCTCCTTGCTTCTTCATTGCTCTCTCATAAGACCTGCAGGACTTCCCTGAAAACTAATCAACGAACAGATACTTTGTTAACCAAACCAAATCAATGAAAATCACAGAAAAAACAACTTTCTTTTAAAAATGAAATTAATTTACCTGTTCTTATGGAACATCGCATCCAACTTGAGAAGAGCTGTCTTGTTCTCTGCAGCCATCATTTTTGCCAATCAAATAGGGTCTTGCGTATCAGATGACAAGCTTTTATGTCAAAATCATAAATTTGGTGCTGTCTTTTGACAAGTCAAAGACTAAAGATGGTGGGTGGATTAGTCATTGCTACCCAGTTATTTGGCCTTGATAAGGAGTGGATAATGCAGTTGAACGTTGGATGGTCAGTGGAGCTTGGCTTGAACTTGGGTTTAGGTACACTATCAGTGAGGCATCATTCTTGGGAGTGGAAACCCAAAGAAAAGGCAGCTTGGCAAATAAAGCTTCTCGGTCTTCGTCAGATAATTGGTTTTTGTTTCTTGGTCTCTTACTTTTAGTGTAATGGGTCTAACAGGGACGGGAGCGTGTTTCTTTCGACCTGGAAACTTTGTTAACTGAGCTCACTTTAACTCAAAGTACTGGGGCGAGAAAATTCTGATTGTCCTTCAAGGGATTACGTTGCTTGCGGCCTCGAACTGCTTGGAGTTACCTGGTTTTTCTTACTTTCTTTTCTTGTCTTTGAATTGCAAGCAAGCATCTGCATATACAAGTCAAGAGGTGCCCCTGCTAAAGGAATTGGGCCACCCCAGCATTGCTGGGAAAATGGCGCTGACCTAGTAAGTTCATGAGATATTTGTCTGTAGATGGTACAGAGTCAGAGGTACACATTGAAAGGTACTTTTGTTTTCCACCAAGGTATTTTGCTCACATGTGCTGAATGAATCCTGAAAATATAGGGTGTTTGTTACAGTCAAACCAGCATCTGGGCAATGGAAGGTAAATTTGTTCATTGCGTTGCGTAATTATGCTGCTTGACAATTGAGAACTACTATCCCACCTGACTCTCTTTTGAAGATGTATAAGAAACTCTTTTATGTCAGAATAATCCAAAAAAAGTAAACATTTTAAGAACTGGAAAGTATTTTGGGGAAAATTGATCCTATGGATGATTGGGTGCCTTTAAAAAACGTTTTCAATGTCCTTGTGGCTGGTTTTGGAAAAAAGTTGTCTGTCATCGTTAACTTGCCCAACAGGAAGGCTGTATGCAATAATTTTAAGATGCTTTAGGCTTAGAGACTGTTAGAATAATAAAATTATGTTGATGAACCTCAGCAGCAGGTGATGTGAGATTGATCTCAGTGAATACATTCATATAAACAATCTTGAGTGAGCATCTCCTGGAACAGGAAGGGTTTTTAAGGTAATAGAGAAATTGTGATGGTGCCAAACCACACATGCTCTGGTCATTACTATTGGAAAGGTTTGTCCATCATCTTAAATTCGCCTAACATTAAGAATTGTATGCCATGTTGAGCAACTCCATAGTTGGAGCTTGTTTGAATAATTTGTTGATGAACCAAGCATCGGAGGTTTAAATAGTGGAAAATTGATTCGGTTGATGATTCTATCCATGTGTTTCTATAAACAGACCCTTGTCAAGCAATGTTTTACTGAGGGTCAAGTTTACACTTTATATGATTTTGTCACACGTTTTACCTTACAAATTGGATGAAATTAAAAATGAAATTTATGAGAATTAAAGGAGACTACACATTTATCAATATCATGATGAAATGACCAAATGATGCATAGCTGCTGTTATATTGTGCCTTGACACAAGCCATAGAACTTCTTCAGTTGACAAACCACAATACACCTGAGCATACATGCTAACATTGGGGAATGATGCATGTAAATTTCACTGAATGTGACAATTTATCAAAAAATGTTTATTTATAAGCAGGTTTTACAACACTAAATTGTTTGTTATTGCAATTCACCACTCACCTTTACAAAACTCTCCAGACTTCTTAGTCTTTCTCTTAAATGTGTGTTCTCTTTGTGGAGAGAATATTGTGCCTTGACACAAGCCATAGAGCTTCTTCATTTGACAAACCATAAGACACCTGTGCATACAAGTATCTGTCTTTAAAATGTGGGTTTTTAGGGTTTTGGCGGGAGTTGACAGTGAAGCCCAACAAACACTTTGTATTCATATTCCTCCAACTTCTCTTTTTTGATAGTTGCTTTCTTACAATCTTGGACCAACATGTAAGTCATTATGGGTTTGTTTTCATCTCTTGTCAGTCATTTTAGAAATAATAGTAATAATAATAGTGATAATAAATATAATAGTGTTAAATTATTCATAAGATAAAAACTACATATCTTATGTTACAAAACTTCCAATTAAAACTAAGTGAAGTTAAAATAAAATACCC